>WEIS01051428.1:5031-23642 GCA_013389965.1 Todus mexicanus | reverse complement strand
AAAAAAAAAAACAAAACAACACCCCACCCAGGGCTCAGCCCTGGATCCTGCCCACCCCAGCACCACCACAGGAAGGAGCAGGGCCGGCGGTGCGGCATCCTCAGGGCAGGATCCAGCTCCTCGCCGGCAATCACCACAGCGGAGAGAGGAGCCGCAGGACGGGAGGACTCGGGAGCATCTGGAGGCACCGGTTGGGAGCCAAGGCTCCAGCTCTCGCCTTCCGGACAGAGCAGCAGCCCCAGCCGGACGCCCACCGCAGTCAGTGCCGCTGGCATGGCTGCGTGCGGGGACACAGGGCCGCTGGCATCCCTGGGCACTTGGCTCACACCCACAGTCAGCTTGCGGGAGGTTTCCATTGTCGGNGCTCCAGCCGAGCTCGGAGCCCTTCTTCGCACTCTACTCCCGCTCGTGTTTTTTGGGGGGGATTTTTTTGCCTTTTTTTGCCTTTTTTTTAATAAAAACGGTCTTTAGGTCGCCTGCTGGCAGCAGCTCTGAGCAAAGCCCCTTCCTCCAGTCTGCTTACAAAAAGAGTTCAGCGAGGGTCAAATATTGACCAATAATGGGTTTGGCTGCATTTGAATCTTGATTGTGGCTTCTGCAATGTACAGCAGGGAGGGGACGGACGGGATGGGGCGAGGGGATGGGGAGGGACACATTTTTCCCTTAGTCAGCAGATTTGGTGACCAGGGAAAGGGGCTGCGTTTGCAGCACAGCCAGGGCAGCCTGTGGGGCCGGGATGGTGGCCAAGAGAGCTGTGGAGGGCACTGAGGTGAAAGGGATGGGCCGGGAGAGGAGCGACGGGGGGCTGCCAAGGCTCGAGGAGGAGGAAGAGGAAGAAGAGGAAGAAGAAGAAGAAGAAGAAGAAGAAGAAGAAGAAGAAGAAGAAGAGGAGGAAGAAGTGGAAGAAGAAGCAGCGGCAGCTTTGCCCGAGAGGAAGGCAGCTGAATGCACGGTGAGCTGAGCCCTGGCCTCCGGCTTGGTGGTGAGCGAGAGCGGCTGAGCCTGTTCCGAGTGAGTGGGTGCCGGCGCGGCCGGGGACGCCAGGGCAGCTGAGGGGGTGGCAGGTGAATCCAGCATGCTGCCGTGGGAGGATGCGGGGCTGTCGCAGGGCTTCTCGGCCGGCAGGTACTGCACGCACGGCTTCTTGCTCTTGGCAGCCAGGGAGCCTGCGGATGGAGGAGGCCGATGTGAGCGGCCGGCCGCCGGGGGAGGGAGGGCGCGGGTGGCAGGGGGACACTCACTCTCCGTGTCATGGCTTTGCTGCTGGGCCAGCTTCTCGCGCTTCCGCTTCTTTTTCTTGCCCTGGAAAATGTTAGAAAGTCCTTACACGGCTTTTCTGCCACTGAAGAGAAGCTTGTGGGGGAAGAAATGGGGCTGTCGGTTCCTCCAAGCAGCTCAAGCAGGGGGGTGGGAGCTGCTGATAGCAGCAGAACATCCCCAGGTACTCAGCACCAGCACCCCCAGCACCCCAAACACCAACGTCCCTGAGAACAGCAGGGAACCTCTCACCAGCCAAATCCCAGGGAGAGGAGCCACCGGGGAACCGGGCAAGGGGAGACCTCCGGGTCGTCCCCATGGCCATGGGGTGTGGGGACACACACTCACGTAGTTGTCCCGCGCTGACCATGTTGGGTAGAGCTGAGAGTGCAGCTGCCGCTCTTTCCGTGCGAGCTCATAGTACTTGGCCTGCTCCTCCCGTGACAGCGAATGCCACTGCAGGGGAAGAGACCGTGCTGGAAACCCCGAAACCACACAGGAAACCCCGAAACCACACAGGAAACCTCAAGCCATGCTGGAAACCTCAAACCCATATTAGAAATCTCAATGCCATGCTGCAAACCCCAAGGCCATGCTGGAAGCCCTAAAGCTACGCTGGAAACTCCAAGGTCATGTCACAAACCCCAAGGTCATGCTGGAAACCTCAAAGCCAAGCCACAAACCCCAGGGTCACGCTGCAAGCACCAAAGCCACACTGGAAACCCCGAAGCCACACTGGAAACCCTGAAGCCATACTGGAAACCACAAAGCCGAGTTGCAAGCCCCAAAGCCACACTGGAAAACCTCAAAGCCACACTGCAAATCCCAAAGCCACACTAGAAACCCCGAAGCCACACTGCTGGTCCCGAGGACACGCTGCCCTGGGGCTGCAGAGCTCCCATTCCACCCCATCCTGTTGCCACCCACGTCCCCACCAGCTCCCCGGGAGCTCCTGGGCTGGCGACTCCCCAGCTCGAGGGACAGAGCCAATGCCAAGAGGAGCAGCTGTACCCGTCGTCCCAGGATCTGGTTGATGGCAGCGCTCTCCTTCAGCGTGCACTCGGCCACCACCTTGGCCCTCATCTCCTTCATGTACAACATGAAGGCGTTGAGCGGCTTCTTGATGTGGGGTTTCTTCTCCTCCTCCTTCTTCACAGTGACAGGGGATTTCCTGCAAGGAGCAGGATGATGGTTCAGGACCTGCTGATGCCCGCGGGACAAGATCCCGTCCCTGGGGCCACCCCTTCCCATTCCCCAACTCACGAATTGCCGCCGGGGCTGACGCTGGGCTGGGTGGGCTCCTGCTTCACGATGGGCGAGACGATGGTTGGGTGTGGGATGCCCGAGGGGTGCAGCCCATGGGTGGGTGGTGAGACCATGTGCGGGGAGAAACGGCTGGACATCAAACTGCGGTGGAGGGAGCAGGAGGAGAGGGCTCATTAGCTTCCTGCAGGCACCAATAGCCCCTGGTTTCCACCCCAAACCTTCCTGAGAAGCTCCTGGGTTAAGAGACCACCAGCTGCAACGCAGTTGGGGTTCTGATTTTATACTGTATCCCACGCCAGCTTGTGCAGGATAGTAACATGGACCTCACTTAAGCAATGCCCTGAGCCTACGGGATGTTGATTTTCACCCACCCATAGGTACCATCTGAACTCTCCTGGCGGAATTTTTGGCCCAGGAGGCCACCATGACCTCCTAGGACTGGTTTGTGCCCACAGGTCTCCCCAGGAACACCCACTGCTGATGGTGCTGCGGGGTCAGATCCTGCATCGTTCTCAGGGAAGCAGCCAAACCCCTGCTGCCAGCTCCAGGATGGCAGAGTAGGGTCCCTCATCCCTGCCGAGACCCACCTGGACATGGAGGCGTTCATGGCGAGGGCAGGGTAGGGGTGCCGAAAGCCACCAGGAGGGATGGAGTACACAGGCTGTCCTTGCCTATGAACACACAAGCTTTAGAGGAAAAAAAATCCCTCCCCAGTTCATGGGGGGCCCTCGGATCAGCCTCTGGCTGATCTCCATCCTGGTGATTCCCGAACTTTCCAATGGTGGGAGCCCCTCCCTCCCCCCAAAGCCCACAGGGCTCGCAGGGGAAACAGTGGATGAAGTGGGAAGAGGAGGAGGAGGGTCTTGAGGGATGTGGGGATCGGGGGGATGTGGGGCTACGGGACCCGCTTGGGGACAGGGACCCAGTGGTGGGAGCGAACCCCCAGCCCAGGGCCAGACCCATCCTTACTGCGGCACGAGCCAGCCCAGCGGGTGAGGGATCTGGCCCACAGCCCCCGGCGACAGCGGGTAATAGGGGGGCAGCTCAGACGGGTGTGGTGGCCGCGGGATTCCTGCAGAGAGGAGAGAACAATGATGGGGAAGTGGTGTTAAAACAGGGATGTGGCCACCTCTGAACACCTTGTTGGGCTCCAAGCATCTCGTCTACCTCTGAGCACCCCATCTTCCTTCAAGTACGCTCCCTCTGAGCACCCCATCTCCCTCCCAGAACCTTATCTCCCTTCGAACACCCCATCTCCAAGTGTCTCATCTCCCTCCCAGAACTCATCTGGAGCGTATGGAGAGGATGCTGAGACCTGGAGGGACCCCAACACAGAAATCACAGAAATCACAGAAATAACAAGGTTGGAAAAGACCATAGAGATCATCAAGTCGAACCTGTAACCTACTCCCTAGACTATCACCAACCTATTACCCAATATCATCTCATAATCTAAATCTTGTCCCTGAGTCCATCATCCACCCTCTCCTTGAACACCTCTAATGATGGTGACTCCACCGCCTCCCTGGGCAGCCTATTCCAACGGGGAATCCCTCTCTCTGGAAACAAGTTCTTCCTAATATCTAGCGTAGCCCTTCCCTGACGCAGCTTAAGACTGTGTCCTCTTGTCCTGTCATTGGTAGTCTGAGAGAAGAGACCAGCCCCCCCCTGGCTATAACATCCCTTAAGGGAGTTGTAGAGGGCATCAACACCTCCCAACCAAACCAACATCCAGGTGAGGATCCAACCCACCGGCTACGTCCCCTTCCCACCACCCCAGGACCAGGCTGTGACAACCAACCGGGAAGAGAATGACCATCCTCCAGAGATCATCCTATTCCCAGCACAGCACCGACACCAGCGCGGTCTCTTGGCATTGCTAAGGCTGTGTCCCCTCGCTTTGCCTCACACTCACCTGTCTTCGGGTCAATCTCTGGTGAGAGGTGGCCAGGCGGCGAGCCCGGCGAGAAGTGGTCGTTGCTGTAGGTGATGAGCGGCGTCAGCGGGTGCATGTGGTGGGCGTGCTGCACCACCGGGACCTTGTTCGACTGCGGAGCACCAAGGGACAGCACATGGGAGAGTGAAACAACAGCCACCCCCCCCAGAAAACCCCAGCCATGGGCATCTATCAGCATCACGGGGGTGACGGGGGGGGAGTGGGGCTGGAGTGGGGTTTTCCCCCAGGAAACCCACCGCCCCTGAGGGATGGGGCTGCTCTTACCAAGTGGGCGGGAGAGGGCGAGCGGCTGTCCTTCAGCGTGGCCCCGGCCGGCACTTCCAGCAGCGGCCACTTCATCTGCAGGTACTGCGGGAGAGCCGAGCTGATCCCCTGGAGCACCCCTCGGCCCCAAAGCATCCCCCTGGCCCTAAAGCATTTTGCAGCCCCAAAATATCCCCTAGCCCCAAAACACATCCCTAGCCCCAAAACACCCCTCTGCCCCCAAAATAGCCCTCCAGGCCCAAAACATCCCATGGCCCTAAAACATCCTCGAGCCCCAGAACATGCCTCAGCCCCAAAACATCCCCCCTACCCTGGCCTCAAAACATCCCCTGGCCCCAAAACAAATCACAGCCTCAAAACATCCCCTGGCCCCAAAACAAATCACAGCCTCAAAATAGCCCCTGGCCCCAAACCAGCTCCCCAGCCTTGAAACACCCTCTGGCCCCAAAACAACCCCTGGCCCCAAACCAGTGCCCCAGTTGCACCCACCACTGGGGACTCCTCAACCCGAGGAGGATACCATGGGCTGGTGGCAAAGGGGGGGCTGGTGCACACAGGGCTGTTTTCAGCCCTATGGACCCCATAAGTGATGCAAAGCCCCAAATCCAAACTGTAAACCTTTGTCCTAAATGGTGCAAAGCCCCAAACTCCAAATCTCTGCCCCAAATAGAACAATGCCCCAAATATTAAACCCCGAATCCTTGTCCCAAATGGTGCAAACCCCCAAATCTTTGTCCTAAATAGTACAAAGCCCCAAACCCCAAATCCCTGCCCCGAATAATGCAAAGCCGCAAACCCCAAATCTCTTCCCCAAACGGCACAAAGACCCAAATCTTAAACCCCAGACCCCTGCCCTAAATGTTCAACCCCCCAAATCTTTGACCTAAACAGCGCAAAGCCCCAAACCTCAAATCCCTGTCCCAAATCCCAAGTTTCTGCCTTAAGTAGCACAAAGCTCCAAATCTTAAACCCCAACCCCCTGCCCCACACGGGGCAAAGCCCCGAATCTCTGCCCTAAATGACACAAAATCCCAATCTCAATCCCCAGATCTCAACCCCCCAAACCTCTTCCCCAAATCCCAAACCCCCAAATCCCTCCCCCACGATGCAAAGCCCGAAACCCCAAATCTCTGCCCCAAATGGCGCAAAGCCTGAATTGTTAAACCCCAAATCCCTGCTGCGAACGGTGCTGGGTTGCCGTGAACCACCCCAGCCCTCAAAACCCCACCCAGTTTGGGATGCAGCTATGCTCAGCAAAGTCCAGCCAACAGTGGGGTGGTCCCCGTGGCAGTGGGGGTCCCCTCCCTGTCCCCACCAGCGGCACCGACACCAACCCCAAATTACCCAAGTGCAAGAAACGAGCCCCATAACGCAAGGGGGGTGGGGGGGGGGGGGGTGTGAGACAAATATGTCCAATTTGGGGGGTTTTTTTAGGGGGCTTTTCGCCATCCTTCAGTGCAAACCATCTGCCCCGTGCGGGTTTGTCTTGCTGGTGCTGGACACAAGGTGCTTTGTGTGGTGTTTTCGGGCACAGGGGGGCCAGAGGCATTTCCCAGCAGCCGGCGGGAGGGAGAGAGGGAGGGAGGGAGATGCCGGGGCTGGGGAATGTGGCCCGGACAAGCCGCAGCTGCGCCGAGGAATTTCCCCCAGTACAAACCTTCCTGAGTCCCAGCAGCTGGGAAGAAAACCCAGCAAGGAACTGGGGCTGCAGGAAGCGTTCAGGGGTTAACTCTTCTGTGGCCACAAAAGTGGCCTGTACCCCCCCTTTCCTCCCTCTCCCCCCCCCCATCTCCTTCTGCATCCCCTATACACTCTGCTAGCCATCCAGCATCCCCCCTCCAGCATCCCCAGTACACCCCCTGCATCCATTCTGCATCTCCTGCATCTCTCTTCCTGCACCTCCAGTATCCTCCCTGCTATCTTCAGTATCTCCAGTGTCCTCCCCCACCTCCAGTATTGTCTTTCCTTCCCCATCACCCCTCCAATCTCCAGTATACTCCACTCCATTCCCAATATCCCTCGCTCCATCTCCAGTATCCCTGTTGCACCTCCAGTATCCCCCGCCCACCTTCTACACCTCCAGCATCCTCGCTTCAGCTCCACTATTACCCCCCCCTCTCCAGCATCTTCCCTTCTCCATCTCCAGTATTCCTCCTCTATCTCCAGTTTTACCCCTGCTCCACCTCCAGTATCCCCCCCCATCTCCACTATCACCTCCTGCACCTCCAGCATCCTTGTTCCATTTCCAATATTATCCCCTCACCTCCAGTATTAACCCCTCTCCAACTCCAGTATCCACCCCCTGCATCTCCAGTATCCCCCCCCCGCATCTCCAGTATCCCTTCCTCTACATTTCCAGCATCCCCTCTCCATCTCCAGTACACCCCCCAACCCCAGCATCCCTCCAGCACCGCCACCCGCCCCACCTCTGGGTAACCCACAACTCCACTCCCAGCTCCCAGCAGCCTGGCAAGGCTCACTGGGATGTACTGGGAGCCATCCTGCTGGCACCGCCGCGGAGGCACCGCCCCAGCCACGATGGCACCGTCGTGACCATTTCCCACGACCCGCCCGCTGCCACAACGGCCGGCACAGGGGATTCCCCCAAAACTTCACTGCCTAAACCGGGACCCCCACGTCCCATCCCTAGGGATGCTCCAGCATCACGGTCCCGTTCCGGACCCATTCGGGCAGTGCCAGGGAGCCGCGAGCGGATCCAGCCCTCAGCCGCTCCTCGCAGGCCGGGAGCCAGAGCTGTGTGCGCTCGGAGCACGCCTGGCACGCGAGCGGCCCTGGGACCCGGGTGGGCTCGCCCTGACCCGCTGTGCACCCCAGGCTCTCCGGTACCAGAGCAGTCGCTGCCTTTGACGTGCTCTCCAAACCTGAGGCGATCAGAGCTGCCAGGCTGCGGTGCAGAAGCCACGGGTGCCGGCTGCTGTATGGCACCGGACTGGTTCCAAAGAGCCGAGCGCCACCAACGCAGCCTCACCAAAGCCACTGTGCTGCCTGGATGGTGATAGGGTGTCAGCTCCACATGGCCAGCAATGGCTGGGGTGACAATAAGGGGCCCCAACATCCCCTTGGATGTGCCCAGGTGATGCAGGGGACACCCCGACATCCCCATGACTGTCACTCCCAGCAGGACCTGGAGGGGCTGGAGCGTGGCCAGAGAAGGGCAACGGAGCTGGGCAAGGGGCTAGAGCAGGAGGCTGGGGAGGAGCGGCTGAGGGACCTGGGGGTGTTGAGCCTGGAGCAAAGGAGGCTCAGGGGAGACCTTCTGGCTCTCCACAACTCCCTGAAATTCAGGAGCTTGGACCCAGGAGGGGTCGGGCTCTGCTGCCAAGGAACAAGCGCCAGGACGAGAGGAACCGGCCTCAAGTTGCCCCAACCAGGGGAGGTTTAGGTTGGAGCTGAGGAACAATTTCTTGGGCACTGTCAAGGGTTGCCCAGGCGTGTCCCAGGCTGCCCCGGGCAGGGGTGGAGTCCCCCTGATCCCTGGAGGGGTTTCCAAGCCGTGGAGATGTGGTGCTGAGGGACACGGGGCAGTGGAGCCCTGTCAGTGCCGGACTCGATGATCTGAAAGGTCTCTCCCAACCCAAACAATTCTATGATTCTATGCCCTGACATTGCCATGACCGTCACAAGATGCCCTGAGCATCCTCACGGCTGTGTTTGCATGATATGCAAGATGTCTCGACGCTCCCATGACCATGCTTGGAGTGAGGCATGAGGTGCATGCACTATCCTTCCAGCCACTCCAGGGTGACACACAGGACACCCCAACCTCCTTGTGGCTGCACTGGTCCAAGACACAAGATGCCCTGAGTGTCCTCATGCCTGTGTTTGGGTGACACACAAGATGTCCTGGCATCTCCATAACCATCACAGGATGCCCTGAGCATCCCTATGGCTGTGCTGGAACAACACACGAGATACCCTGACATCCCCGTGACCATCACAAGAAGCCCTCATCATCCCCATGGCTGTGCTTGGGTGACGTGAGATGTCCCAAAATCCCCATGGCTGCACTGGGACAACACACAAGATGTCTTGACACCTCCATGACCATCAGGAGATGCCCTGAGCATTCCCATGGCTCTACTGGTCCAAGACACGAGGCGCCCTGAGTGTCCCCACGGCTCTGCTTGGGTGATGTATGAGATGTCCTGACATACCCATGACCATCAAGAGATGCTCTGAGCAGCCCTGTGGCCACACTGGGACATCACACGACATGTCCTGACTTCCCCACGACCATGACGAGACGCTCTGAACGTCCCCATGGCTTTACTGCTCCAAGACACAAGATGCCCTGAGCATCCTCATGACCACGCTGGGACAACACGACACATCCCAACACCCCCACGCCCGGAGTGGGGCAACACACACAATGCCCGGAGTCTCCTCACGGCCGCGCTTGGCTAATGCCCGCGATGCTCAGCTGGCCGTCCCAGGCCACCGTTGCCACTCACAGTCACCCCACTGTGACCGTGGTGGCCGAAGGTGCCCCCCTCCTCCCCCACAAAGGAGCTTTTTGGACTCTCCTGAAGGCAGAGAAGCCACTGGGGCCGGGGCGGGCGGGGCAGGGGAGGCCGCCGCGAGAAAGGGGCTGCTTCTCATTTCGGAGCCGTTTCAGGAGGCCGGGGAGGGGAGGGTGGACCCTTTCAAAATACACAAAGCCGGGGCTGGGTTGCAGGGCGGGGGGGGAGCCGGCAAACAGTTCAGCGGTGATGGGCAAAAACGAAGCCCCCCCTTCACCCCCCATCTCTGTGCTGCATCCCCCTTGGCCCCCACCCAGCCGCAGCTCCCGGCGCAGCAGCAACACGTGGGGGACCCGGCTGTGGATTGGAGCTATTTTAAAAAAAAAAAAAAAATAATGAAGAAAATAGTTGCAAATCGGTCACATTCCAGAGAGATTAGAGCAAGTTCTGGTTCCTCGTTACCAGCCGCCCCCCAATTAAAAGCCAGGGGTTAACCCCTTCCCTCCTTCCCTGCTGCAGCGCCAGGGCCACAATGAAGCCTCCTGTCCGTCTGTCTGGCCTTGGGGTGGGGGTGGCCGCCCCGTGGCCCCAGTAGCCAGAGGAAGGGGTGGTGGTGGTGTCCGGGGGTGGTCGTGCCGCGTGGCAGTGGCATTTTGGCTCTGCACAAACACGGTGGGATCTGCTGGTGCCCAGTTAGGGGCTTAATGAGTGGATTTCCACCCCTCGGCTGTGCAGGGCAAGACGGTTTCCCTGGGAAAGGGGAAAAATGATGCTGGAAAAGTCCGAGCTGGTGCCAGGGCTGGTGCTCGGTGTCCCAGCACCCAGGGTCCCAGCGTGGTGTGTCCCAGTGTGGTAGGTCCCAGAGTTGCGTGTCCTGGCAGCACGTGTCCAAGCATCATGTGTCCTGGCATTGCATGTCCCAGCGTGGCATGACCAGCGCCATTTATCCTGGGGTTGTTTCTCCCAGTGCCGTGTGTCCGGGAGTCAGCTATCCAGGATGGCATGCTCCAGTTTCACGTGTCCCTGGATCACATGTCCCAGCATTGAGTGTCTTGGCATCACATGTCCCAGCTTCATATGTCCCAGCGTGGCATGTCCTGGTGTGGTGTGACCCAGCACCGTGTGTCCTGGTGTGGTGTGACCTGGCATCGTGTGTCCAGGCACTTTGTGTCCCAGATGTTGCATGTCCTGGTGTTGCATGCCCCAGCACCATGTGTCCTGGTGTTGCAGGTCCTGGTGTCACATATCTGGCCATTGCGTGTCCCAGCATCACGTCCCAGGGTTGTGTGTCCTCACACCATGTGTCCCACGATTGTGTCTTGGGGTCGATGTCCCAGCGTGGCGTGACCGACATCATTTATCCTGGGGTTGTACGTCCCAGCCTCGCGTGTCTGGGCCTCACGTGTCCAGCATCTCATGTCCCAGCACTGCGCGCCTCAGTGCTGCACCTCCCAGTGTTGTGCATCCTGCTATTGTATGTCCCAGTATCACGAGTCCCGGTGCTATCAGTCCTGACATCACACGTCCCAGGATTGCATGTCCTGGTGTTGCATGTCCCAGTGACTTGGGTTCTGCTGTTCCATGCTCTGGCATCACACATCCCAGTGTTATGTGTCCCAGCGTCACATCTCCCAGCATCGCCTGTCCCAGCACCTCGTGCCCCAGGATTGTGTGTCCAGGTGTTACCTCTCCCATCACTGCCCATCCTCCTGACGTGACACATCCCGACATCGCCCGTCCCGACACTGCGTGTTGCAGCAACACAGCCCCAGGTCACCGCTGGACCCCAAGGCTCAGGCGCAGTGGCCACTGGCCTCTCACTTTGGGAGAGAGAAGGTCCCTTGGGGACCCGAGCTGCCATTTGTCCGCGCTCAGAAGGCCTCTGGCCCTGGCTCATCCATTCACCCGTCCAAGAGGTGACTGGAGCCACCAAAAGATCCCCACGATGCTGGTACCACAAAGATCCCCGTGATTCTTGCCCCAAACCACTTCATCCTCGTCCCCAACCGTCCCCATGAGCAACCTGAAAGCCCCCAGGGAAGCCCCTGCGGGCACATCTCTGCTGCCCACTCCCCTCACACCAGCCCTGCGGCCGGGACCTGAGGTAGGAGACAAACCAGTGACACCAAATCCTTCATCCTCACACCAGCCCCTTTTTCAGCCCGAATTCTCAGGGTTCCGCGAAGCCTCCAGCCTTGACAAGCCTGAGCGCAGCCCCCACCGAACCCCCCATCCCCAAGCCCTTGGAGTCCCCAGCCTGTTTACACAGCTGCGGGATAACTGGCAGCTCACCCCTCCCCCTCCAGCCCTTTTTCCCCCAAATTCATCCCAAAAATCGTGCTGGGGGAGAAGGGAGAGGCCAAGCACCAGGGCAGCAAATGTTTTTTTGCGGGATGTTTAATGAGTCCCCCTAAAATCTCTGTGCCAGTGTCGGATGCTTCAGCACCACCCCAATCCCAGGATCCCAGCACTGAGCGGCGTCACCAGCTTGTTCAGAACAAAATCTGGGAAATTTGGCTCCGGGGGGTGAAAGAGAGATGGGATTTTCCAGGGAACCGAGTTTTGGAAGCTTGAGGCATCACCCAATGGTATAAAATTGTGCGCCCGGGAGCAAAAAGCTGGAAAAAGGATCAAATTTTCCACAGCAGGAGGTTCCAGGGAGGGTGTGAAAGAGCGTTTGGTGCAAAGCAAGNACGGATTTGTGTCCCCACGAGAGTGAAAATGGAGGCAGGGATGGGGCTGGGGAAAATGCAAAGCGGGGACCTCGGCTCCTCATCCTTCGAGCTCCAATAAATCCCTTTCACAGCAAAGAAAAGGGGAAAACCCGAAGAATCTCCCGGCCCACGGTCCCGTGCGGGGAGCCACCACGTTCCGCTTGCCCGCAGATAATTAGGAAGGGAGAAATCCCAATTACCGCCAGGATTTACAGCTCCTGAAACAAGCCGTAAATCCTCACTCCCCCCAAACCCCAACCCCATCCCCGCCTCGCACCCCTCCGAGCCGCTTCCCAGCCAAATAATCTCCTCCAGATGTCGGCCGCCAAGGCCGGGACGGGGGTTCCCAGCAGAGACAGGACTTTTTTGGGGGTCTCCTGCCTCCCCACATCCTGCCCAGGTGAACCCCCCAAAATTCCCAGTGGGGTTCGTGCTTTTGCCACTGGGGTTTGGGGGGTTTTAAAGAGGCAATATGGGATGCGATGCTGCATCGCGGGTTGTCCCCACGGCTCGCACTGTCCCCTCCCGGCATTCCCAGGGTGACACGAGCCACGGCGATAGGTCACTCCAGGTAGGGACACCAGTTTCCAGGGCGAATGGGAGCAGCACTGGGAGCTGGCAACCCCTGGATAAAGGATGTTCAGTGTTCCCATGATGTGGCCCAAACCCATCAGCTGGGTGGGAAACGCCAACAGCACTGGGGTGGGAAACCAGAAAAGGTGAAAAATAAGTCCCCAAACACCCATTTGGGGTGAGCTCAGAGAGGAGGCGCTTCAAGGCAACCTCATCTCAAGCCACAGGGCCCCATGTCACTGTGCCGGGAGTGCTGGGTGGCATCTGCTGAACAGCTCGGCCCCAAACTGGTGGAGAGAGGCAGTGAGAGGGACGGCACCATGGGAGGAGTTGAAGGAAGCAGGATGAGGCTCATGGGTGCTGGAGCATCGTCAAGACGCTGGCCAAGCTGGATCCCAGAAAGCCCATGAGGAGCAGCCTCATCCCAAAGCAACCTCAGCATGGGGGTGCCCCGAGCATCCCTCACCCATGGGTGCCCCGAGCATCCCCCATGCGTGGGCAACCTGAGCATCCCTCACCCGTGGGTGCCCCCAGCACCCTTCGCACCCACATCCAGCCACAGAGCAAGGCAGGACCGGCACAAGCCGGGATCCCCGCCCACCAGCAGCTCCCTCCCCGCTCTCCAAAGCCGGCGGCACCAAGTTTTCCGCGCTACCGCGAAGCTTTTGTCCGCGGCTCTCGGCTCCCGTCCATCACGCTCAATGGCTCCATTCATGCCCCGCTCAGGCAGCGGCCACGGCCACGCCGGGGGGGATCCCAGCGGGTGCAAAGGGCTCGTCCCCGCCCCGGCGCGGAAAGTCTAAAGCCCCCCGGAGCATCCCCAGGTTTCAGGGGCGTGCAAGATGTGACGAGCGGACAGGGAAGGTGTTTTAACAGATTTTTGGACATACAAAAAAAGGTTTTAAGTTCCCATCCAAGGGATGGGGACAAGGGAAGAAGTTGCTCACAGACTCACCGCCACGGGAATTCGGGGTGACAAGGGTCCAGCCACGGTGTTGTGCCCCTGCCCGCCACAAACGCCACAATTCTGGGGGCTCACGCCCCTGAAGACAGATCTCATCCTGCTGGGCAATGCTGTGCCCAGGCTTGGGTGAGCACCAAGGGGGTCCTGTACACTCACCAGCACCCATGGGATACTGGAGGGTCCTGCACCCCTTGGCAGGACCTGTGGGGTGCTGGGGAGGTCCTGTATCCCCAGCAGCACCCAGAAGACTCTGGGACTTCCTAGATCCCCCTGGCAGCACCGATACTGGGGGGTTACGTACCCCCCAGTAGCACCCATTAGTCACCAGCTCACCCAGCATCACAACCTGCCAACTTCCCTTGCCCTCTGCTACAGCTCTGGGCGAGATTCCCAGGGCTCAGAGATTCCCGAACTCAGGATTCCCGAACTCAGGGATTCCCGGGGTGCCCGCGCACAGTGACATCCCTGCCAAAAAACACCCCCAAAAAGCAGCAAATCGTGAAGCCGCACTTCACCATCACCCCTTTCTCTTCCTCCTCCTCCCTGGGGCACCTTCCCCCAGACCATCCCACCTCACCGCATCCCCTCCCCCCCTAAAAATCCCCCCTGAACCCCATTACGAGCACAGAGAGCTGGCACATGGCACAATCCCGACCTGCCCCCCTGCCCTTCACCCTCCTCTTCCTCTGGCTGGGATGTGCCGGGCATTTCTCGCTGGATTCCTCTTTCCCTGGCTCCCGCCAGCAACTCGAAGGAAGGGGGAAAAAAAAAAAACCAACCCCACAAGCAACTAATGAAAAGCAGCTGCTGGGAATTCCAGAAAGATGATGAATTGTGCGTTGAGTCCCCGTAACAAACCCCGCGCTTGTGCGAGTCGCCCGGAGCACTTACTTCATCGCTTTAATTTGGGAATCGTGT
Source organism: Todus mexicanus (assembly GCA_013389965.1). Classification (NCBI taxonomy): domain Eukaryota; kingdom Metazoa; phylum Chordata; class Aves; order Coraciiformes; family Todidae; genus Todus; species Todus mexicanus. The sequence goes on along the minus strand of WEIS01051428.1, from coordinate 9,248 downwards.
TGGAAAAGGGAGGGAGGGAGGAGGGAGAAGTTTGGGGAGTCGAGGGGAGGAGGTTTAGTGGAAACCTCCTGGAGGTTTCATTTAGCCTCTCAAAAAAAAAAAAAACCCCAAAAAAAAAAAAAAACCAAGGGGAAAAAACACGGAGAAATANAAAAAAAACCAAGGGGAAAAAAGCCAGGGTAATTAGCCGAATAGCATAATTAGGGAGGAGACACAAAGGGGCTGTTGTGCACAAAGGCTCAACAGGCACCTCAGAGCGGGGAAACTGAGGCACGGGGAGGGTTTGCTGCACTTGGTCCAGTGGCTGCACTGGGTGGGATGAAGAAGCCGAAAAGTGGGAAAAATCCATTTTTTCCTTAATGTTTTCCGGGTGGGGAAGGAGACAACGGCACCGCTGGGGGGGAAATTCCCAAATAAGGCAGCAAATCCCCAATAAAGCTGCAAATCCCAAATAAAGCAGCAAAGCTCAAGGAGGTGCCTGGAACACACCCAGCAAAGGACACGACAGCCGTGGTCGGAGGACGCCGAGCCCCCAGCAATCCAAATAATTCCACCCCCCCCCCATCCCAACACCTCCATCGTGCATCCTGCAGAGGACACACCCCAACCAAACCCTCCCTGCTCAGCCGGAGCCGCCGCCGGGAGCCTCTGGGCAAGACCCACCCAGTTTTTGGAGCAACTCTTTTTTTCCTGCCAAAAAAAATCTCTATTTTCCTCATTTTTCTTGGCAGCGCCGCGTTTACGAGGAGGTTTTTTTTTTCTTCGCAGACAGATTGGCCTCTGTGCCGCGGCCGGCACGGGGCTCGCGAGCTCCTCGCAGGGACGGAGGGAAATGAAAATAAAAGCTGAAACAAGCCCGAATTCCGAGGGTTTTTTTCTCATTTCTTTGGCCACTGCAACTTGCCAATGGGCGTTAATTAACCCAGCAACGCATTAATTACCCCAGCGCAGGGCGCGGGGAGGCTCTTTGGGTGCCTTGGCTGAATTGCCACCCCTGGGGAAGGTTCAGCTTTAGTTCAATATTCACCTCCAGACTCGAATTCCTGGGGTTCGGCTGCTTTTTTGAGGGGGAAAAACAACAATCCCAGCACGAGGGGGTTTTCTATCTGCCACTGTGTGGTCTCGCCATCGCCTACCCAGCGACGCTTCAGGGATGCTGAGCAGCTGGTTCCTCTCCCCAAAGGGGATCTTGGGGATCAGAGGAGGGTCCTGGGGTGCGATTTCACCCCAATACAGACCCAGGTTGGGATTAAAGGTGTTGGCTCCAGAAGATCCTGATGGGATGAATCCAGCATGGCCACAGTGGCGGGTTTGCATCCATCTAGCTCACGGTGCCGGTGCGTGCTCAGAGCTGTTCCTTCCCATCCCACCTTGGGAACCTGTGGATTTTAGGGAATCATGGCCCCGATGATCCCGTGGAGCCAAATCCAGCCTCGGATCTGCCAATTCCTGCTGCACTCCTGGGGAAAACCAGCCTAAAATGCTGCTCCAATTGCCAATGCCACAGCCAGACCCTGCCAAATTTCTCCACAGGCTTCGAGAAGCCTGAAAAATCACCACCCTGGGCAGAAAAAAGCAGTAACAGGAAGAAGTCCCCAGATTTCCAGGTCTCATTTGGGAATAAACAAGAAATGTCGGAGACAAGTGAATTAACTCAGATAAAGGGAAGAAGGCTTCTCGTTGCTTCTTTGGTGCCCAGCACAGGGATGAAGCCAATTCTTCTGGTTCGGTGAAGATGTCACAGTTCCAGATTTCTAAATATTTGCCAGATTTCAAAATATGGTGGAGCAGAGAGATGCAAAAGCCCATTATTCCCAAAAAGGTCCTCAGGTGGTTTTGCCACTGTCAGGTCCAGCATCCATGGTCGTGTCAGGCCCCAGCATCCTTCCCCTGGCCCGGCTGCCTCCTTGGAGCATCTCCCAGGCACTGATAATTTGGGGGCTCGGGGTTTTTTTGCCCCCGAAATCTTCCTTTCCTGTATGGTTCAATTTGCAGCGCCCCGGCTGAGGGAGGTGAGGATGCCCCCCTGGCCACCAGGATGGCCGGATCCTGCAGATCAGCTCATTTCCTCCAACAGCTGGGGGGGAAAAAAAAAAGGAAACAGGCAAAATCAAGCTCCCAGGGCTCCTCGGTGGCCTCCCGCTGCCTCCCGCCCCTGCGCCGCACGTGTCTGGTCTTGCCTCGCAGACTCCCAGGACGAGGGCGGGCGAAGGATTTGTCAGGCAGAGCTCAGTGTCCTCTGGTGATGCTGCTGTGACGGGGTGCTGAGCCCGGCCGGATCTGCTACGGGATCGGGGACGTTGCGCTCAACCAGATCCGGGTCTGGGATGAGGGATGCGGCGCCGAGCCAGACCCGGTACGGGATTGAAGATGCTGTGCTCGGACGGATCCAGTACGGGATGAAGGATTCTGTGCCTGGCTGGATCCGGTACAGGATTGAGGACGCCGTGCCCGGCTGGATTCAGTACGAGATCGAGGATGCTGCACTCGACCAGGATTGAGGATGCTGTGCCCAGGCGGATCCCAGGCGGGATGGAGGATGCCGTGCCTGGCTGGATCCCGTATGGGATCGAGGATGCTGTACTCAGCCAGATCTGGTCCAAGCTCGTCGCCATGACAATCTCTCAGGATCTGGCGGATCCCTGTGCTGCCGGTGGGAGCTCACAGAAAGGGAAAGGTGCTGAGCAGCACAAAGCTCCAACACTTTCATTGCCTGAGCAGTCCCAGGATACAGCCCCAGCGCCTCCCCCAGCCCCAGCGCTGCAGGAAAATCAGCTCCAAGAGCCCTCCTGGTCACATCAAGATATGACAAACGCCCACAAAATCCTCCCAGCACCCCAAGTTTGCCCCCACTGGGAGGCTGCTCGCTCGCTCAGCACCCCAAGCTCAGCTCCACATAGAAACATGCCAATCTGGTGGGATTCGGCCCCAATCTGATAGGATTCAGCCCTGATTCAGTGGGATTTGGCCCCAATCTGGTTGGATTCAGCGCCAATCCAGGGCTTCCCCATCCCCACTCATCCCTACAATCCCTCTCCAGGCTCTGGGGCCAAACCCAGGATGCAACCCCAGGTCCTCTACCAGCCTCTTTTAATGAATCCTCCTTTTCTGGGATTCATTAAAGCCTCGTTAAGTCACTGTTTTCTACCAATCCCAAACCCAGTCCCTTTTAATTAGTCCTTACTCCTTGTCAGGATTTGGGATCGAGGTCCAGTCCCACAGTATCTCCAAAACGTAGGAATCCCAAAAGTGACAAATCGGAAAGAGAACTTTTACCCACCGGCCAAAACTGGGGCTGTTCACAAACCCCCCGCCCTGCCCACTCACTCGATACCAGTCAAACCAGTTCCTTCCAATACAGCGAAAGTGCGAAAACCCTCAAAACATCGAAAACTCCAAGAGAGACGCCACTGGAAACCCAAATCTCAGCTCCCAAAGCCATTTTAATTGTAGCCACTTTGCCCATCCTATATATATTCCAGCGGGTTCCTACAGAGCCCGGGTAAATATTGCGCGACAAACCAGCCCCGGTCACCGCAGCCGCTCCGGAGAGAGAAACACACCCAAAAACCAGCCAGAAATGCACCCGGGATACGGCGGGTACCGCAGCCGGGCAGCAGGACGGGGAGAACCCCCCAGGCTGGGGAATGAATCCTCAAGGATGGGGAGAGGAGCCCTGAAGATGGGGAGAGGAGCCCCAAGATGGAGAATGAATCCTTGAGACGGGAAACGAACCCCCTGAGGATGGGGTGCAGAACCTTCCCCCCAGGGGTTCCAGGAGTGGAAACTGAGGCAGGTAAGGGCCACGCACACAACAGGTTGTATTTCTAGAATAGGTTTATGTTCCTAAACCCAGTTTCTCTTTCAGAAGCGAGCTCACGTTTCTGGCCCATATCCGTGGGTTTGGGATGCTGCTGAGGTTGGGGTGGGGGGGGGGGGAGAAGTGTCAATCCCATTCTCCACTACCCCCCAGCTAAAGCTCGCTCAATTTGCTTAATCAGTTTTCCAACCGCCCAGGGAGGGACAGACAATGTCAGCCCATTAAGAGCTTTAAAAAGTCGAAGGGAGGCCTTTTAAATGAGAAAAGCGGCAGCTCAGGGTCAGGTTTCGGGGCTGGAGGCCCGAGGCGAGGCCCCCCCCCAACACCTCTCCCCACCCCCCCCTTGCAAAGGGACCCCAAAAAAGGGGAATAGACTACATTTTTTTTCCTTTTTTTT
>WEIS01051427.1:72190-99779 GCA_013389965.1 Todus mexicanus | reverse complement strand
TCAAAGATTCTATGATTCTAATGGCTAGAGCTGCTAAGGGCAAATAGGGTGAGAGGGTTCCCGTGGGAAGATCCTGCATTTCCTCACTTGTGCATATCTGTCCTTGAGAGTTGTAATCATTCCTAAGCTTAGTTTTGTTCAGGTGCAAACCTCAGAAAAGCTTTTCTTGTTGTTTGGTTTGGTTGGTTTGGTTTTTTGTTTTGTTTTGTTTTGGGGCTTTTTGCTATTAATAAAATTCATCAATGCGTTCAGGGCCGCCAGGGCTGGATCTCCCTCTTCCTCTGCAGAGAGATGTTATTATTTGCTGCATACGCAAACCCTTTTGAGCTGGACTGTGGTAACCACAGCCGGGATCACATTGGGTGTCCGTGTGGAGAGAGCAATGACTTCAGTTAACACAGCACCTGTGAGGTTGGCAGTGCCAGCGCCTTAAGGTGTATCAGAAGAAGACAACCTGAAACCAACCTTCCCGGGTTTCAGCTGGGTAGGATTCACTGAGGTCAGATGTAGAGAATAAAATTCAAATTGCAGACACAAAATAGGCTGAAAAATCCACAGCTGCCTGGGAGAGGGTGGGAGGGTGGAGGGCATAAGCAGAGGAATCAGGAGCATATGACACATCTTCTTAAACTGCAGAGAATAAAGTATATGTCTTATCCCATGAAAAGATCATTGACTCCATCCAGGGTAACACAAGGGGAGACATTTTAGGCTTTTCCTGTGTGCTGGTTCACCCTTCACGTTCTGAACAGCTTCTCCCTCTCTTCTCAACCCCTGCTTTTGCTGTAAGGTCCCAGGTCTTGAAGCAATTTTGTCCAGGCAGCCCTAAGTCCAGCAAAGAAACAGAAAAGTGGAGATTGCATCTTCTCTGAGGAAATTACTAATGATCTGCGAAGTTTCCAGCACAAAAAATTGAGAGCGTGTGGGTGAGGGCAGAGTGCACTGGCTATTTAAAAAATATTCTTGTTTGTTCTGAAGGCTGAAGTGGTGCTTTAGAGAGACATAAAACAAGGCTGAGGAAGCAGTAATAAACCAGGACTGTTGTGCCAGTGAGCAGTTGCCTTCTCGAGGGAACAGTTACAAGCCCTACTGATGTGTGACGGTTCTCCTCATCACTCAGTGCTACCAGCCAATGCAATAAAAGTGGCCTTGTACTAACCGGATGGGAGCTCCTGGCTGGGGTAATGATTGCACTTGTTCAGTACCTCTAGGGAGAGGATTTGCCTTGGACCTGGTAGAGTCTTGGTCTAAGGCTGTGTCTTCCCGCTCGCTGTTTCTTGATCTCCAGGGAGAAGACTCTACTCAGGGTATTGAGGGGCATGTGTCCCTGGTTAAATGGCACAGGGCGAGTGATAAATATGAACATCAGCAAGAGGCTTTAATGAGCACTTCACACATGAGATGGGATGATTCTTCACAAAGGAAAGGGGTGCTCAGCTCAGCTGAGTAATTCTTGAACCTCTGGTGTTGCACTGTTTTGTGTCAGGTGCATTCAGAGATGAGTTCTTACAAATGGCCTGGGAACCAGATGGGTTGCAACAGCGTCCTTGAAAAGAAATTCAGCTTGGAGCTAGCATTAAATACAACCTGAGCTTGCTCGGAGGAAGCATTTACATGTGAAGTCTGACAAAATTTCTTTCAAGGCACAATAAAGAGAGAGTCTGATCTCTTCCTGTGCTTAATGCCCGTGTTAGAAGAAATGGTTAGACATAAATATATCGAACTGCTGCTTTACCTGAACGTACCTGCTCTCAGTGAGTATCAAATCAAACTGGCTTGCTCCAGGCAACTCAGCCTCCCATGTATTTCACATTGCTGGGAAGGGTACAGTTATGTTCTTGCTCAGAGCCCTTGTTTTCTCATCACAGGAATGACCTGGAATGGGAAAAAAAATCTTGACATCTAGAGCCTGTGTGAGAGCTGTCTCCAAACCCCAGAGAAGCCCCTGGTCTGGCAGCTGCTTCAAGCCAGTTCTCTGATGCTGAGAAAGGACGAGCACATCCACGTTGGTGAGGATGAGTCTCTACCTCTCCATTAATTGCTGGAGGAGCCAAGGTGAGTTAAGCAAACTGTTTAAGTGGCTTATGTGAGATGCCTCCCATGCCCTGGGGAGCTCTTGATGGTTTTCCTGGGCTTGTGGCCAGGCTCTCTGAAAATAAATATAAAATCCTGGAACGATGTGGTCACAGTTGCTTTTTGCTGACAATAGCAATTACCACTTTGTGTATAGGGGAAAAAATAGTTCCCTGTTATCCCTACAACACTGGGCTGAAATTCTGAGGTTTCTTTAGCCGTTATGGAGCATTGCCTCCAGATCTGAGTGTGCCTGCTAAGGTTGTCTCTAGGTGCCAGGTCATGCTGTAGAAGGAGGTCCAGAAATGCCCAAGAGTGATGCTCTAAGAAGAAGGAAAGGTGTTTTTATTTTCCTTTTTCCAATTTAGAGATACATTGGTCTGCTGCAATAATACTGCCATACAGAGTGTAGGGATGCTTCTAATTAACTTCTTAGAAGGTCTTTACCAATATCTCATTCGAATGACTCATGAACTTAATTGTCCTTGGGGCACTTCTGCAAGGGGAAACTGAGGCACAGTAAGCCTGAGTGACTTGTCTCAAATTATATAAGGATTCTGAGAGAGCTGGATATTAGTCTCAAGTCCCAGTCTAGTTCCTTAACCACTGAGCCTCCTTCCTATAACATTTTCAGACAAGGCTGTGGAGCTTTGCATGATTCCTAATAAACAAGTGAGACTTTAACAGTACTTCTCCTTATCCTGCTTGTAGAGTTTTCCTCTTGGAGGAGCTTTGGCTGGAATTCAAAGCTAAGATTTTCAGGAGTGACTAGTAATTTCTGATGCCTTCGAGTTCACGAAACAAATCCAAGAAGTAGCAAACCTAAATCTTTCTCCTCCCCCAGAAGACAGCATACTCCCTTTTTCACAAGTTCCCATTAATTATTGCTGTTAAAATCATTACCAGTGAAACAGCTGGGGAGTTCGCATGTTTTTCACTCCCCTTGTCTTGCATCCAGGTTGAAGAGGCCATGGATGGAACATCTCCTCTTTATTGCTGCAGCCTATGGAGAATTAAAACAAATTTTTTTGATCAAGTAATTTCGTAGTATAGAAATTACAATGCTCCTCCTGAAAATAATATTATAAGCATAATTAAAATAACTCCCGGAAGAAGAGCGTCAGCAGTTTTGGAAAAAAATTCAACCTTGTGTAAATGATAACATGAAAAGGCACAACAGAGACTTCCATGTGTTTTATTCTGTGTTGTCTCGGTAGTATTTGTGCTTGTGGAAAAAAGGTTGTGTTTAAACACTACTCTCCACTTGGATGCTGCACAACTCTTTAAATGGTTGAGCATTCAACTATTTGTACAGTTGAAGAAAGATGAACTTCAACCTTTGCCCCTCTTTGCCTGGCATCAGATTCATGTGTTCACATTTTCATCCATCTCCGTAGCTCACCAGTAATGCCAAGGGATGTTCTGGTGCAGCTCAAAGGATGCTGGTCCTGTGCCTGCCTACAGGGCTGCCGTGTGCTCTCCTACAGACACACTGGGGCAATGGGGAAGAGACCACCCTGAGGTCCTGGGGGAGTACTTTCATTCTCTGAATCTGAAAGCAAAAGTGGCTCTGGAGTAGGATTTATTACCTAGACTTATATATTTTCCTATAAACAGTCACATTTTTAGTCAGTTGGATGCATAAGGGATGAAAACTGTTTTTTTCCTCGGGCAAACTTATGTGACTTAAACTTGGTGACCAGTAAATCCCTTGCAGAAATGAACTTTGCTCAACCTGCATTCAACTACGTGAAACTGGTGTAATGTAAGTGCTCTGCCAATTTATTCATACATCTGATATTTGCTAACATGCTTTGATTTATTGGCTTTCTCACATCACAGCAAAACTCTATTTTTATATACTTTATTTCCTCCACAATCCCTCGCACGCGCGGCTCCTGCTGGGCCTTCGCAAATCAATCTTGGATATTTTTGCCTCGCGTCTTGCACAAGCAGAGAGCACCATCCATCTCCTGTTGAATTGGTTATGCTCCAGCTTTCTGCTTTTCCTTTTTCTCTTGTCTGCTCCCTGTCCCATAGCACTTCCTACTATGTATCTCTGTGTGTGTGTGTGCGTTTACTGCAGCCACCTCTCGCACTGGTGTGTCACTAATGCATCGTATGGCAGCGATGTGCAGGGATGGGTCGCTGAGCATCCATGGTACAGTTTCTTAATATCACACATGTTCACTGGACTCTCTGTTCTGATATTTTTTGTTCTCTCTCTAGCTGACAGGAAAGACTTGAGCAACAAAGAAAAGAGCTGTCACCTTTCCACCCATCAGCAAGACAATTTAATTGACTGCAGCCAATCTCAGAGACAATCTTAAGTAGGAGAAACTAGCCCTGCTGTCAGAGACCCCAAACCAAGCTGGGCTCCCATCAAGGTAAGACAGGTATTGTGCAAGCCTACCAGTTTGTGATTAGAAGATACACGTGTTAAATTTCCAGGGTCCTATGCAGGCAATAATAGCAATCAAGCTGCCTCGTGGTTTTTTGAGGTGCCCCAAACCTGCTCTTTGTTGAAATTTCTGTGTCCAGGACTTCAGCAGAGCTGCATTTTCAGAAGATGCTCAGAAGGAATCATAACTTGACTGGAGTGCTGAGAACAGATTTAAATTTAGATGTAATTTTCTCTTTTTGCTTGTATAAAATCAGAGGGATGATAATATCTAGAAAATTGGCTTTGCTATCCTTTGTTGCTGTTGTTCTTTTCAATGATTTTGGTTGTTACACATGAATACAAATACCCGAGCCAGGTAATGGATACTCTGAATGTCCTAGGGATGGAGGAAGAATATATAGATGCAGCAGTAAAAGCTTTAATTTTCTCAAACATGTTTGAAAGCCGGATTCACAAAATGGTTTAATGGAAGGATTTGGATGCTGGAGAACGTTTTCCCAACCCTTTTAGGTACACTAACTGAGAGAGGGATAATCAAATTTAAGTGACTGCTTAATTCACTGGAAACCATACAATCCACCACTGTGACAGCTCTTTAAATGGCTGGGTCCATTATCCCAAACAGTTTGGGACCAGTGGTGTATAGAGCAGTGCAGAGCCCAGGCAGCAAAAGCCAGCGAGGCTATTTCCCAAAGCTGCTGGAATTTCTATGATTGCTGTATTTTAAAGTGCTTACAAACATACTGTTAATCTGCTCCCAAATACACCTATGTTTTAGGATCAAGAGAAGTGCATTTGAATGCAAATGTGGGTAATGCGATGCAAATTGCTTTAAGGGAACCAAGACTGCCTCTTTAAAAGCACTGGCATTACCAAGAACAAACAGGCAACTGTAACTTCCCAGAGTACACAGCATTATGAGCTTGCCTTCAGAACCAGACATTCACCCAGGAAGGTGAGCACAATGCATAAAATAGAGAAAAGTACAGTGGAAAGGGAATAGAAAAAGGGAATAAAGCTGAGATGAAAGGAAAGAGGGAGAGAGAGCAAATTGAGAGGGAAGGAGAATAGTACAAGAATCAGCAGAAGATTAAACTTGCATTTGGTCACAAAAGAAGAATAAACTACATTGGTGCAGTGCAGATAGCTGTATATATGTATATACACACACATTTCAAGAAAAATGAGGGTGAGAGGGAATGGTTTTAAACTGACAATGGTTTGGAATGAAAATCCCAAGGCCAGTCCTGTCCCAGATCCAATTCTATCTTGACCAAAATGGATAGAATTTCCCTGCAGCATTCACAGGTAAAAGTATCTGTCCCCAGGGTGCTGCACGATGAACTGTGGCTGCATTGGGAACTTGATCTTCTTTGTAGTCTTGTGGCTTAATGTAAATGGGAGGAAAAAGAATCAATACCCCCTATTCTGTGTCCCTCTGGCCTGGAAATCCAGAATGAATCCACTTGACATGAAGTGAGCTGGGATCTTCACAGGAAAGGCAGGAGTGACCTGGTGTCGTCACTGGTAAGCGACAATATTCTTGTCTTGTTGTATCACAGTGCAGAGGAGAAACAGAGAGGGGGAGAGGCAGCCCTGTTTGCTCGAAGGCCGTTGCTGGGACTCTTGTTCCCATTCCATGAATCACTAAAGCTCTTGCGACATCCCACTGACTTCAGTGAAAAGGATGCAAAATTTTCGTTTTGCTCAAATGCAGAGATCAAACAAACCAAGTATGTGCGAGAAAAGAGTATATTGGAGACAAAGGAGGCAGGCACACTCTAATCCCTGTTCCAGATGTTTCTGTCCTCCTGCCATTTGGTTTCTACTCTTCCTAAACACCACCAGTTAATCTTCTACCGTAAAGCAACAAAACCAAGTGGCAGCTGTTGCCAGCACCTCTGTGCACAGCCCCGGAGCAAGAAATCTGCTCGTGTGTCTGTAGGGTGTCACTGGTGACATAGCGATTCACATCTCTTCGAGGGAAAGGGCCTGTCTCCACCAGCTGGGACACTGAGGCAGAGGCAAAGACAAGTGCAATCTGTGTGGCATCATTGTGTGGGGTGATGTTCTGCTCTACAGCTACATGGAGCTGTGCTGAAGCAAAAAAAGGTTGGATTGCAGCAGGGTTGGCTCAGGAAAATAGTGCACGAGATGCAGCTGTGGTGAGGTGGCCTTTGACCCTTCAGAAGTCAAAATGGGAATAAGCCAAAATATCTTTTTCCTCTTGCATAACCTGGTGGCCTGATTTGGGCTGGAATAAAGGTAGGGTTTTTTCCTAGTAGCTGGTTCAGTGCTGGGTTTGGGATTTAATATGAGAATAACGTCGATAACACAGTGATGGTTTAGTTGTAGCTAAATAGTGTTTATACTAAGTCAAGGACAATTCAGCTTCTCATGCCCTGCCAGCACAGGCTGGGGGTGCACAGGGAGCTGGGAGGGGACACAACTAGGACAGCTGGCCCAAATGAGTTAGAGAGTTGTTCTATATCATATGATTTCATGCCCAATATATAAACTGGAGAGACTTCGCTGAGGGACGCCAGGGCTGGGCATTGGTAAGTGGATGCTGAGCAACTGTATTGTGCCTCACTTGTTTTTATATTCTGTTATTATTGTTATTTTCCCTTCCTTTTCTGTCCTGTTAAACTGTTTTTATCTCAGCCCACGAGTTTTACTTTTGTTTTCCTGGTTCTCTCCCCCATCCCACTGCAGGGGGAGTGACCAAACAAGCAGCTGTGTGGGGCTAAGCCATGACACATGGTCAGTAATTATCCAGTCACTATAATGCAGCATTACATATATATGAAATAATATTTTCTTCTGACCTGATCAGGTGTAAGGGTGGTGAATACAGCAGATATGCAAGTGTCTCCTCTTGTGGGTTTTTTACTGTGTGACACAAGCAGACTGTCTCCAAAATGCTGCCCATGTGAGCTCCAGCACTGATGGTACCGTTGGTCCCTTGCTCTGCTCCTCCACGGTCCACAGCCCCTTCCTGAGGCATTTGACCTTTCTGCTAAAAGCATTCGGCTGTGATACAGCAGTGAGCTTGAGGTGGAACAGAAGAGCAGAGGCTTAGTGAATCTTCCTGAACTGAAAATGATTGATTACATGATTGCCTGTGACTGCTAGGGAAGGACCTGAAGACTCAGGTGGTAATTCTTAGACATGTCTTCACTGATAACTTATTCCCTCCACTGAGTGGTTTTGTGGTCCATGCCTTCAGTATTGTTCCATATAAAATGGATGGAAAGTAAATGGCTGTTAAAAAAATGGGCTCATGCACCTGATGGGGTTGTGCAGAAGCCCATGTTCTGTTCTCAAATGATTTGTGTGGATGTAATCAAATACCTTTCTGCCTCTCTGCCTCGGTGTGCCCATCTGTAACTGGGGGCTATGAGGTATGGCTCTAACCTGCTGCTGGATCCCTGGCTGAAGGTGTCCCTGCCCATGGCAGAGGGGTTGGAACTAGATCATCTTTAAGGTCCCTTCCAAGCCAAACCATTCTGTGATTGTATGATTCAGGGAAGCATAACTGACATTATGAAGTTTGTTCTCTAATAAATTGTCTTTGGGGCCAGGCTGGTATAAAACACATTTGTTTGAGTCTGATACTAGACTGTCATTTAAACCTGGATGGTCTCCCACGGACCGGTGAACTGCACGTTGAGCAGAAGGCTCTGCAGAGTGCCAGGGGTTAAAGGTTAGTGCTGGTCAGACTGCTATGTCTTCTCTCAGCTTCCCTGGTGATATATTTTAAGGATGTTTTTGCTTTCTGTGTCTGTAAAAGGTGCCTGTATAGAAGTAATAGAAATTTGCATTCCTGTCTTTTGTGTGTGACGGGTCTGCTCAGGTCAACTGGGAAAAGGAAGATGCAGAGCTGGGAGTGGGGAGTGCTTGCTCCCTGAGGGTGGGAGGGCAGTGAGGTCCCCTCCTCGCACTCCCGTTTCTGCTCTCACCACTTGGACAGCAGGACAAGACAGGACAGTAGGTTATCACAGCTGGCAGCGTGCAGAGCCACCCCTAAGACAAATAGCAGCGAGGAAAAGGATCAGAGTTAAATGGTGACAGATACTTGGACAGATCGGCTGAACACCGGTCTGTGCGCTTCAGCAGTGATTTGCTTCAAGACACCTCCGCAGTGGATGTATGAAGAGGCCTGACAAACCTATCACCACCAGCAAAAACAAAAGCCACCATCAAGCAGCCATAGAAGCTGTGCCCTGGACCTTGCTGTGTGTCCGTGCCCCCGAGCTGGACTGATCCTGCTCCCTCCAGCTGGATGGAGACAAACTGAATCCTGGATGCCTTTGCAGGAGGCTTGGTACAATCTTGCTGTTTCTCTGTGCCAGGTCAGTGTCAAATCAGTCTTAGTGGATTACACTGGCTTAATAAATGCAATCCCTTTTCCTTCAGCTCCAAGGCTACAACCCAGTTATTGAGAGCAACTTCTGCAGCTCAGGTTGGAGACATATTTTACTGGTGCTGGGGGTCATAGGCTTGGTCCCTGCTATCATTCATCCTGGGCTTCTCAAGCGAGGCGAGAACGCACTGCTTTGACAACCGCAGTTGTGAGGCTCATGCAGACAGATGCTCTGGCCCTGCATCCTCGACTCAGTGCCTCCCTCTGCTCCCTGTCTCGTGTACCAGGAGCAGGGAGTGAGCAGCCAGCTCTGCCTTTCCAAGGTCAGCGCCTGGGAACTGATGCTGAGTCTGTTGTAAGACGCTGAGCCCACCATCAAAGCTCTCAGCCAGCTCAGGGAGTACAGGTGTTTCCATCCCCTTCCATTTTTCTTTATATATATTTTTTTTTTTTTCCCTGAAGATGAGTAGATAAAAGTTGGTGGCAGCAGCAAGAGTAGAGCTGGCTGCCCTGCTTGTCCTGCTCCCAGAATATGCAGCCCTTCCAGCCCTGAATTATCTGTAAACTAACTGATGAAGGGAGACTGCACACAGCGTATTCCAAAGAGTTTGCCTTAAAGTGCTGATTACTGGCCAACAGAATGACACAGATATCTCTACCCATTTATTTTCAGGCCCTTTGCTGCTTACAGGGCACAGCTGGAAAACTTGAGAGTCTGGACCGTGGTGCTGTAGTGCAGCAGGTTAGTGCAGAGGGGAATGAGAGTTCCAGGTCTCCTTTCTTCTCTAGTGTGAGCCACCAGCCCATCCTGCTTGGTGCCTGGGGAAGCTGAAAGCTGTGCTCTTGAGTCATTTATGTGGATTCTGCATGGTCAGAAATCCTGGTGTGAGGTAATACAGGCTGATACCAGTTTTCCGCTCTGATGGTTTTCCTTGTAACGCCATTACCAAGGATGGAGATAGATGCTTTCCCATCAGAGCTTTACATTCCCCATCCATGTTGAGATTTCTGGGTCTGACCCTCTCTGGTTTTCCAGATGTCCCGAAGACATTAAGAGCAACATGGGGAGTGCAGGAGGAGAGATGAACCTCGATTGTATTTCTTCTTTCACTTTGTTGTCAATTAAATAGGATTTATGTCTATTTCTCTGTTCTGTAATTACCCCCTGGGATTTATTTCAGATAGCTCAAGAAAACAATATACTTTCAGAACTTCCTGGCTGCTGAGAAGAGTTATTGCTCTACCTCCTGATTGCCTCACAACAGCCAACTCCTTTCGTTACTCGCTTTACCTTAGTGAAGCAGAAGAAGGCAGCCACTGTAATTTTGTTTCTTTTCAGGAGGGTACATAAAAAATGGCCCTGGACATGTCAGGTACAGTGATCCTCTAGGACGAATTTAATCACAGAGCTTGGAGAGTATTAATTAACCCCTGTGCACCTCATGCTGAGAGAGCTCCCTTGTGCTCGCCTGCAGAGTAAGGTGGTGCAGCAGAGAAGTTGTCATTAGTGATGAGTGAAGGCCAAGCTGTTATTTCTGATGGAATACTCTCTAATGATGGTCTGATGCTATGGGAGGTTTTTATTTTCCTCTTCATTTCAGTAACAAAAAAAAAAGAGAGATCTTTTCTTTTCCTACTTACACTTTGAAACATGATTGACTGGCATTTTAAGAGGATGTGTGGTTGCTTGGTTCTTTTCAAAGCTGAGGGGTGGGAAAGGGATTTGTTTGCATTTGAAGGAGGCCTTGACAAAAAAAGAGAGAGAAATATTGACATAATTTAGGTAACACGCACTGTAAACAAGCTGCTAGGTTTTTCTTGTAATAATTTACATCCATTCCTCTGCAGAGTGCAGCCTGTATATTTCTCCTCATTTGAGACAAAGCCAATCATTCTGTCTCGCCTGGGCTTTCTTGTACATATTTCTGCCATACTTGCCCTGAACTTTGGGTTTGATGAAACCCCGTATCAAATCAAACTCTGCTGAAATCACCAAGGGTTTAATACAAGATAACAAATTGGCTTGTTTTATTCACACGTAGCTTTACTTTGTGCAGCTCAGCCTGAGCTTGTGGACAGGTTTGTTTCCAGCACAGTTATTGGGGATTGCAGGTTAGCTCAAGGTCACGCAGGTCTCCTGCTGGGGAAGCCAACGCACGCTAGAAAAACATACCCAGTGAGAATGTGTAGCTTCTCCCTACAAATGCAGACAAGTGGTTCTGCCTGCAGCCATCCCACCAATGGAAGATCATCAAAGAATCACAGAATGGTAGGGTTTGAAATGGACTTCTGGAGATCATCTCAACCAACCCCTCTACTAGACCAGGGTCACATAGGGAAGGTTATACAGGAATGTATTCAGGCAGGTTTCTAAAGGCTCCAGAGAAGGAGACTCCAGAAACCTTTCTGGACAGCCTGTTCCTGTGCTCCATCACCATCACAGTAAAGAAGTTTTTCCTGATATTCAGATGGAACTTCCTGGGTTCACATTTGTTCCCATTACACCTTTTCCTGTCACTGGGCACCACTGAAAAGAGTCTGGCCCCATCTTCTTGACATCCACTCTTCAGATATTTTTAAACATTGATAACATCCCCTCTCAGACTTCTCCAGGCTAATTAAGTGATCATTAATGAAAATGATTCAACAGTCACTTCAAGTAGGGCCATCCAGACATAAAACCCACTCAACACTGCTCTGGTAGGTAGTGCTGGACACTCTCATGTGTTAAGCCTGTTGGCCCAGGGGGACATTTTGGACAGTGCCTAGATTGGCCCTGTTGATTCATCCATCCCCTTAAGCAATGGATGGTTATGTTGGTCCCAAGGTGAACTGGCACGTGTAATTGTTGCTACTGACGCTGCACTGGTCCTAAGGGAAGACCTGTTGTGAGGAGCATCCTTGGAAGACGCAGTAGAACAAATTGCCTTTAGATTCAATGTCCTGCTGCTCGGCAAAAGTACTTCTGCTGTCAAAGGCAGGCTGCAAAGTACTGCTGTGTGTGTAAAACCTCTCCCCTTTCTTGCCAGCAGTCATAAATTACAGTGCATCTCATTTCTCAAGTTACTTTGCCATAGCTTGGGTATGAAAAGCATGCTGTAAACCCAAATTACTCTTTTTCTCAACAGTGACTTTCTATAACACTCAGGCCCTAAATAGGTCCCCACCAAGGGTAATATGTCAGGAGTCCCTTAAGGCTGCACTGGCCAGTCCCTGTGGTGAAGCTCACCATTTGACTTCTCCTTTCTTGGTTATTCTTCCTCTTGTTTTGTGGCAGTCCCACATTTTGCTCTCCTTACATCTCCATGCTGTTGTGTTCTTCCACATTTTGGAAAGCCAGAGAGCAGGAAAAATGTAGATGGCTATGAAGGAAAGAGCTTTCCCTTCATCAGTGCTTGGAGAGGATTAAAGCAGTGAGATGGGATCAGGTTTTGCATTCATTGCAAGCTCAGGGGAGGGGGGACTCCTGTCATGTCTGGCTCTGTTGTTTATTTCCATCAGATGAGTAGCTCTAAAATAAAGTTAGCAAACTGAGTTGCTCTTCCTGCCTCCAGAAATTTGACACTGTACTGCAAAGGTTACTCTTGCTGTTAAAAGATGCTAGAAATCAGTGCAGTTGTTGTTAGAGACAGGCAATGATGCTCATATTCATTTGCCATTCTCAACAAGGCTTCATCCAGAACTTCTTAGAATAAAAAGTATGGTTTGCTTATTAAAAATAACTGACTGGCTTGAAGGGTACCTGGGAGCAGCCAGAGAGAGAACAAGCTTTTTTTTTGTTGTTATTATTTTCATTATTTCCAAGTGAAAAATGCAAGGTCCAAATTAAACCTCTGGCATGTATTTGTTGGAGTCTTCATAAATAGTGCTCAGACCACAACTGAAACTACAAATATCGCATCTGTGAGATCCTTCTGCTGTCAGCACTGTGGTGTTTGTGATGTTAATGCTCGGTTCAGAAAGTGCTTTTGCTAAGGAGCTTTGGGCATTTTGACTTGTTATTTTCCTACTAGTGTCAATGAGGTAATAAGTTCTTCTGTTTTTTCACCTCTCTCTCTTTTTTAAATGTACCTGGAAGTAACCATCAGGCTTTCTGGAGAAAAAACAAACCAAACAACAACAAATCATTAGTATTTTCATCTGAATAAATGAATAATTTGCTGGCAGTTTTCAAGTTCCTTTTTAAGCCACTGTCTTATACTTTCTATCATGCAGTAACTCCTGAGCCAAATTCAACGGGGTCAAAGAGCTCTGCACAATGAAACTGTGCATAGTAAATGGTACCAGAATGACAGTGTCTCACAGTCTATATTGCAAACCAACGGGGAAGCTGACATTCTGAATTGAACTCTTTGCTGAATAGCAGATCTTCAATGGATTGCAATGTAATTTCATGCCTTTGAAAAAACTTTTCTTTTGAAGAGGGGTGAAAGCAGGTGTCGCTTCCTTCAAATAATCAGCTGTAGAAAGTAGATTCCCAAGTGCATACCACTTGTATTTCAAGGCAAATTTGATCGGTAAACAAAAAGTGGGCAAAAATAGATAAAGATCTTCAGAACTTGGTTGCATTTGTCCCAGATTCATCCAGGAGTTGTGGGCAAGGACTCCTCAGGCAGGTCCGGCAAGTGCCTGGGAAAGTTGGTAGCTAGAAACAAGCAGCACAGCACTTGGCAGCCTCTTTCCATATTTCTGACCTCAGGGTCAATCAGCTGCGAAAATTTCCTCCGTTGCTTTGACATTTGCCTTACTATATACACAGAAACATTCAGGTTTCTGGCTTCACCCCCTATGTCATTCAAACCCGCAGAGGGCAGAAATGAACGGGGAGGAAAAACCTCTGTTTGGTGCTAGGTAGCTTAGGAAATGGTGGAGGAAGTCATCTGCTCTGCCACTGACTGCTTTACGTGCTGTGGGAGGAGGGTGTGTTTTACTGGACTTGCTTCTTATTTGTGCTGTGTAGCTAGTCTGAAATTTTGTCTGTTAAAGTCATGGCTTTATGAACAGGGTTGGTGCCGTACATTGGTGAAGTCCGGGTATAGTGAACAGAGCAAAGATGGACCTGTAGACAAATTGTGGAGGGTGGAAGTGGCAGGAGACAGACCTGGGGAGTCAGAAGGAAGCTACAGGGCAGCCGAAGAAGCTGCAGCAGGAGCTGAAGAGCCCCAGGTGGCAAAGGCTGCACCAGGCACGAGCAGTAAGTGGCTGTAAATCCGTCTGTCAATACACTAGGGGACCAGGATCCAGACATCGGTCCCTATGTTTCCAAACTGGTGGCAGCAGTTCTTGAGGTATAGCAGCCTCTGGGCTCCTGGGGTAAAACAGCACATTTGGGGCTTCCCCTGTGTCCTTGGATTCAGCTAGTATTTTAGGCAAACGGTCCTTTCCTACCTCTGTAGCCTGTAATCCGTTGTCCTTGTTGTTTCTTTCTGGTAGCAAATCATCACCAAGAGAAATTGGAGCAAATCCTGTCCTTGATTTCCTCTCTCATATGGTGAATTCCTCTGCTTCACATGTTGGTCGGGTTGTTGATGAAGAACACCAGGAGGAAAAAAAGCAATTATATCCAGCACAGGCACTCACAGCTGGTATCACAGCTATGTACTCAAAGTGATGGTGACAGGACTGCTGGAAAGCCATAACATTTACAGTTTCCAGTCATGTGAAGCCCTCCCCAGTTAAACCCACAACATTCTTCATCTTCAGATTTAAATGTTCAGATCTGTGCTTTAAGTAACCCTGTGCCCCGGTCTCTCACTACTAGCAGGGAACATGGGAGCTGCAGCTTGTATGACAATAAAATGTATTTGCATGGGTTCGTGTGCTTCAAATATCCCTGCTCTCAGGTAATTACTAGCTTCTTTTGGATCTTTCCAGATTCCCTGCTTCTGCCACCCACATTCCGTGTGGACAACAGGATTTCTCCGTCTCATCTGTGCTCGGCTCCCACTTCGTATGTTCTCAAATGACTACTCCAGAAGTAAAAACAGTACAAAATCTCTGTAGCGTATTATATTGTTGTTAGCAGGTAACTCCAAATTAGACTGTGTAGGAGGGCAGAAGACGGGGAAATTTAACACTTTACAGGTTGGTAACATTCAACAAGGGAGTAGAAGTGTTTAAAAAAGCAATGCAATCATGATATCTATGTCTCTTTCTCCCATCCAAATTTGGTGCATTTCTTAAAGCCCATTAGTTACTTCCACATCTTCTCACCCCTCTGTTCTCCCTTCCCTTCTCTCCCATCTCAGCGTAGTGACTTCACAGATTCACAGAATGTTTGGGATTGGAAGGGACCTCGAAAAATCATCTAGTCCAATCCCCCTGCTGGAGCAGGATCACCTAGACTAAATCACATAGAAACACGTTTAGGTGGGTTTTAAACATCTCCAGAAACGGAGACTCCACAACCCCCCTGGGCAGCCTGGGCCAGGCTCTGGCACCCTCACTGCTAAGAAGTTGTTCCTAGTATTCGAGTAGAATCTCCTGTGTTCCAGCTTATACCCATTTCCCCTTCTCCCATCATTGGGTGCCATCGAGAAGAGTCTGGCTCCATCCTCCTGACACTCACCCTTTACGTATTTATAAACATTAATGAGGTCCCCTCTCAATCTCCTTTTCTCCAAGCTAAAGACCCCAGATCCCTCAGTCTTTCCTCATAAGGGAGATGTTCCACTGCCTTCAGCACCTCTGTGGCTCTGGAAACAACTCCATTCAAATTAACGAGCAAACCAGGGACAGATTCCAGCCCCAAGCATCCCCCAGAGCTGCGGCACGGCCCAAGCCTGGCCCTTAGAGCCTGGGGACTGGGCAGCAGCCACCAGGAGAGGCCTGACCCTGGAGGGCACTGAGGGCTGGGCCCAGCGCTGCCGCCGCAGCCTCCAGGGCCCGACGAGCCCCAGTTAATACTGCCAGGTAATAGACAGGGGGTGTAAGCAAACACAAAGTAATTTTGTAAGAATTATAGACTGGTTTGGATGGGAAGGCACCTTTAAAGCTCATCTAGTCCAACCCCCCTGCAGGGAGCAGGGACATCTGCAGCTAGAGCAGGTTGCTCAGAGCCCTGTCTAATCTGACCTGAAATGGTTCCAGGGATGGGGCATTGACCACTTCCCTGGATAATCTGGGCCAGGATCTCACCACCCTCGGTGTAAAAGATTTCTTCCTTCTCTCCAGTCTAAATCTCCTTCTTCTAGTTTAAACCATCCCTTCTTGTCCTGTCCCCTCAGGCCCTGCTCCAAAGTCTGTCCCCATCTTTCTGCCAGGCCCCTTGAAACCCTGCAAGGCCCCCAGAAGGTCTGTGCGGAGCCTTCTCTTCTCCAGGCTGAGCCCCCCCAGCTCTCCCAGCCTGGCCTCCCAGCAGAGGGGTTCCAGCCCTCCCAGCATTGCTGGGGCCTCCTCTGGCCCCGCTCCACCAGGTCCCTGTCTCTGCTGGGCTGAGGCCTCCAGAGCTGGGCCCAGCCCTGCAGGGGGGGCTCCCCAGAGCCCTGGCAGCAGAGGAGCAGGATCCCCCAAACCCTGGCCCTGCTGCCCACGCTGCTGGGGATCAGCCCAGGGGGCCAGGGGCTGCTGGGCTGTGACATGGGTGGTATTTTACAATTTATTCTAAAGCACTTTGGATGTACCTTTGGTAGACTTGCAGCAGGTGTCGTCTCTGTGGAACTGCAGAAGCTCTGCACCTGAAGTGCCATTGCCATTGGGAGATGCCCGTTGCTGTAGGCCTGGTGGGGCTCTGCCCAGTTTTGTGTATGTGATCATATTCAACTTGATAAAGCCCAGTAGGGCCCTCCAGCAGTTTGTCATAAGAGCAGAGCTGTAGCTACAAGGTTAAATGAAGCAGGCCCTGAAATGCTTATGTGAGAAATGGCAGTGCTGTCACAGAGGTAAATCAATGAAGATAAGAGCGGCAGTGAGAAACACCACTACCTTCTCCCTTCCCAAAGTCCTGTGAGTTTCCAACTTTCCTTGAACAACAGCTTGCGTATGAATGGCAGCACAACCTCTTAGTTCTGGAAAACTTAGCTATAACTGATCACCAGCAGAGGTGAACTTGAAAAGAAGTTTTCCTTTCCCACAACCACCGAACTAATCAATCTGTCTCTAGTAAATGATTAATTAATTTACTTTTCTCAAACTGTGGTCTGTGGTGAACAGGGCAAGCAAAAACCCCACATGTGATTGCCAGCTACTGGGTCTGATATTGTCAAGGCTGAGATATTGATCTTCTGTTCCTGCTTCAGAGGGTATCACTGGACTGCAAATCCTGATGGCTATGGACAGCTTTGGTTTCTGCCATCCCACAAGAAAGGCTGGGCAGCACCAGCCTGTTGAACAAAGCCCATGGAAGGGTGGTTGCAAACCTCCAGGTTTTCTGTGCCAGCTTTGTCTGGAAGAGCATATGGCTACCTGAACCTTGCTGCCTTCAATTGGTCCAGCCCTTCAGCTTGGGAAGGAGGGATTTGTTCACACAGACAAGTGAATTATTATTACAATTTGTGAGAGGCAACCTCACTGAATCACTCACACAACTGCTTCGTTCCCTGGATGTAGAGCTGCAACTGCGGCAAGGTTAATACAGAGCATCCATCATTTCCATTAATAGCTGGTAGTGCTGTGTAGATCCCTTGTGTGGTCTGTCTTTAATTATTTTTTAAGGTGGCATCTGTATGTTGCTTTGCAGTGAAGGCTGGAGTGGAGAATGAAGGTCAGGTCTGTGGACTGACTGATTAAACCTGCCCATCACACCTTCTGTACAGGGATCTTCCCAATGCAAATAATGCCTTGGAGCAGAAGAAATAGATAGGGAAAATGTGTTGGTGCAGCCTGTATTTGTGAGGAGGCAGATTTTGAATAGAGTTTGGGGGGGCAAAGAGGAAGAGCAGATTTTTTCCCCCTTCTAAAATGTGGAGGGAACACTGAGCTGCCTTTTGTACCTTCACATCCTAGGTGCAATAAGGATGGAGAGAACAGTGGTGCTACAGGTACCCCATGTTACTGCCCTGTAGTGATCAGGACTGTTCCAAATATTTTGATTTAATACTATAGTTTGTATCACACATTATATTTTTTAAAAGTCTGTTAGCTTAGAGTGAAAATGCCTGCAAAGATCTCTGTTACCTTTATCTGTCCTCTGGGTGTCCAACTGACTTCACAAGATTTGCACTCCATGCACGTGAAACACAGAAAGTAACTAGGGCTTTAACTAGATTATCACACCCTATCTCACGTTTTTCACGGGATTATTAGTAGAAAATAGTCCATCCAGTACAAACATTTCTCTCTTACCTACTGCTCTGACCAAGAGGAAATAGTTCATGCGAGGCCTGTGTGCATACATGTACATCTGAAAAGCAAAAATGAGTATTAAAAGTAGCAGCCAAATAAATTCACCTTACACGCAGAAACTTTATGAATAGTGTATAGAGAATGGCAGCAGGGACAGGACACCGGGTCCAGACAGAATGAGGAAATATTTGGGTCCAGAGTAAACGAACTGAAGGTTCTCAAGGAACTCAAGTTTTTGTGACAAGTCTGGTGCCCGTTGTCATTGATTTACAGTCTTGTCTGTACTTACCTTTGCAGTGGTTGGTGAGGTGGGACTGGATCCACCCTTTCTATAAATTAGGATCATGCTAAGGATGAAAAATCTGTGGGTGGCTTCAGATTTATTCTTGACTCTCTTCTTCTGGCACCTAGAGGACCCAAGAGTGTTTGCACTTGTATCATGAGTGTCCACAACCAGCTCTGGGTCTGCCATACAATTATGGACTGCATCTACATATCTGCGCTGGACTGGAAGGGCTCTTCCACCACAGTCTGGAAAGTAAAGAGACCAGGATGTATAGGAAGGCATCATAGGCAGCCCACCTCTGAACCCAAGCTGTGACTCTGGCAAATCCCTGCCTGATGTCTGCAGAGACAGGATATCACTGCGATCGCCAGACCTCGGGTGCTGGAGACATCCCTACCAATACAGGTGCATCAGGTAGCTTTGTCTTTACTCTCTAATCTCTAACTCTGTTGCTGTCTCTCTAAATATCTATAACAAGTGGTTTATGAGAGAAACACATGGCTGACAGGTATTTGGTGAGCAGTGTTGAATGCTTTCATCACGTGATGTACTAAAAATGTAATCCCTTACACTGAAGAGCACTAGAAGGTACTTAAGCTTTTATGGCTGGACCTCTAGTTATCTCCTGGTGTGTTTTAGTTGCTGCAAATTAGGGTGTCATGAAGTATGGAGAAAACTTGTTTGCAGAGTCTGTGTCTAATCCACTGTTCTGATCGTCCTAACTCACCAGCTACGTGTACACCACTAACTAATATCCAACCTCAAATGAACACAAGCTGCTGAGGGGTCATTAAAATTCCTCCTCAGTCCTGATCATTAAACAAACCATACAAGAGGCAGACTCCATACCTGGGAAAAGTGACATGTTAATGGAGATGCACCCAGCATAATTGCTGTCATCCATCACCCGTGTCCCGCTGATATTGACAAAGTGCAGCTAAATATTTAAATAAGCCATTTTTCTTCCGAAGCCAAAGGATTAGATGCAGCCAAATTTCTCAGTCTAGTCAGCAAACGATACAAATCCAGGGATTAAACAGGATTTGCTGGAGTGAACGAGAGCTGCTTCTGCATGATGCTTTATGAAGAAATATTCTGCGCTGCCAAGACTGTTGCTTGGGGCGAGGAGGGGAGGAGTGACAATTCTCCTTCTTATTGAAAGCAAGCAAAATAGAATTAGTTCCTCTTTACTCGATACTCTTGATTTACTTTGAGGGTGTAGTTGAAGGAAAATGTGGTTTTCCCCAGCCCCATTAGACACCTACACTTCTTCTAAAAGCAGTCCATTTGAAAGGAAGATATAGGGGTTACAAGGCTCCATGCATGTGTTTTGCTTCAGGGTCAGCTCCTTGGAAGCCTCATTGAAGTCATTTTAACTTGGATACATGTTGCTGCACTTTGCCCACAGTTGGTGATGGACATATTGAATTTATTGGGTAAGAGAAGATGTTCTCATGGAAGCACAGCAGCTACTTGCAGAAGGAGACAAAAAGGGTTTACAAACACAAGAAGATACGTTTGCTGCAGCTGGTTGGGAATTTTTTGAACAAAACTTATTTTCATTTGGAATGTGTCAGTTCATTAAAAGTGATTGAAGCCATTCAGGGAAAAAAAATACGTATTGATTTCTTTTTTAATAATCCAAGTGTAAATTTCTAGACTTTGGTTATTGCTTTTTTTTTCCCCCCCAGCATAAAATAACTTGGTTTTATTCATTTGTCTTTAACCATAATAATATTATGGTTTAAAAAAGTGAAACAAACCAGAATAACAGAGGGAACTGAGGTGATTCAAATTAAATTGAGCTGAAATGTTTGAAATGACCCAAACTAAGAAAGCGTAAAATCTTCCTTGGAATCTGGAGTTTTCAAAATTGATTTGAATTTGAAGCTTTGTGCTGATCTGATTGGGGGAGAACACTGGTATGTCCCATCATTCTTCATGGGACAGGAAAAATCAGATCCTAACCCATCTTAGGGGTCATCTCAGCACTGTTTGGTAACTACCAGGAGAGTTTTGTGAATTATTTTCTCTGGAAGTGTGAAATCCCCTTAAACCTTGCTTTTTCTGATGGCTCTGTGTTGGTAGAGGGAGGAAGAAGAGATTTGCCTTTGCAGGGATAGCAAAAATATCTGCCCATCTTAGCATTTTTAGGTAGCACCCTAGATTTGTTTTTTGGTCTGATTTAGAAGCTGAGCTAAAGTCCTGTCTGTTCACTTTAGGCAAGGCATGAATCTCACGAAGATTTGCAATAAATACTTGGCCAGAGTTATTGAGTTTATGCAGTCTTTGGGAAGACTTTTTCTCCCAGTACTTTATTTCTCTTTGCATATTCACAATAATTTCCTGTAGAATCTGAACTCAGATAACATCTGAACAGAACTCCTCTGTGCAAGGCTCAAGATATTACCTCTCTCGCTGGTACATCTATCCAAGGATTGCATGTGCTCATCTTGTCAGATCAAATGTTACATACTTTTTCCCCTCGAATCAATCAATGTCAGGAATTCAAACCTCATGCCCATCTCTGGGGAAAGACAGCAGCATTTATAAATCACGGAGAAAAAAATTAAAAAGGTAAGATAAATGTTTTTCAGCTCAGGCTTGCCAGGGACTACAGAGTGAATATTTTCCCCAGAACGATGAGAAATAGAACTGTTCTACCCTTACATTATAGAGAACAGATTTTGATGGAAATTAAGTAGATTATTCCTTATGATTTTATTGAAATTCTACTAAGATGTCTCAAAGTGCATAAGCCTGTTGCTTTGCCAAAGAATTCAGTGTGTTTCATCTTCGTGAATTGATAGTGATATATAAATGTCAGCTTTGTTGAACATGTCTGCGCTGTCTGGCTATCCAAACAGTATTAATTAACTCCCAAAGTTCTGCTCCAGCATGCATTTGGACTCATTTAAAAAGCTTCACTAGAGCAGTTGCTAGACAAATGCAGACTAGAAATATGGTGCACATTTTTAGTGTGAGTAATTAACCACTGGAATAAATTATCCGGAGGCAAGGTGGATTCTCCATCACTTGAAGTCCTTAGCTCAAGTCTAAATGGCTTTGTGAGACATATGCCATAGCTCCAACAGAAGCTACAAGCTTGAGGAGGTGCTGTCTGTAGAACATGCTTATGTGTTTACAGCTTCATTGAGCAGGGTCTGTAGGAGAGTTATTCATGTGGGAGAGTTATTCATGTGGGAGAGTTATTCATGAGCCCCCAACATACAAAGGACATGGAAATGTTGGAGGAGTTCCAGAGAAGGGACACAAAGATGATCAGTGGGCTGGAACACCTCTCCTATGAGGAAAGGCTGAGAGAGTTGGGGTTGTTCAGCCTGGAGAAGAGAAGGCTGCAGGGAGACCTTAATGTGGCCTTTCAGTATCTGGAGGGGGCCTACAGGAAAGATAGGGAGGGACGTCTTACAAAGGGCTTGTAGTAATAGGATGAGGGGTGATGGCTTCAAACTGGAAGAGGGCAAATTTAGATTAGAAATTAGGAATCCCTTCACTGCAAGGCTGGTAAGACACTGGCACAGGTTGCTCAGGGAAGTTGTGGATCCCCAGGTTGGATGGGGCCTTGCACAATCTGATCTAGTGGGAGGTGTCCCTGCCATGATAGGGGGGTTGGAATTGGATGATCTTTAAGGTCCCTTCCAACCCAAACCATTCTGTGATGCTATGACTCTACGTACTGTGCACTAGTTACAGAAGTTTCTGGTGGGACACAGCTCTTCTGATAGCTGGGAGCAGGACCCTACACTCAGCCAGTTTTCAGAAAGATTATTTAGACCTGCTACTCACAGTGAAATCAGCTGGCCAAAGCAGGAGCTTGTTTTGTTCACTACATTTCTCACCAGAGCTGGGCACAGCACTAAAATCTGTTGAATGTCACTAAAATCTGTTGAATGTCACCAAAATGAAAACACTTCAGAAATACCACAAGCAGACTTTATTTTTCCTACTCTGTGATCTCTTATTTTGACTGAAGGAAATCTGGCAAATGGGAATTAGCCTGAAAAAGTTGTGAATTGGTAAAACTAACAAACTTCTTTGGATTTCATCTTCAAGAAATAATGGGATTTCACATTCCACCTCCTGGAGAGTGATCAGAAACCCTTTGTCATGTTTGCTGATGCCCCATTTCTACCCATGTGGGTGAAAAGGCCATATCTACAGAGGCCAGCCGGCTGAAACAAAGGGAAGAGGTCAAATTTGCAGCCAGACCAACCATAGATGGATGTGCATGGGGCAACCTTGAGGTGCTCAGCATCTCATGGAGACTCAGAATCATCCTGAAGCCAAAGACTTGGCGAAGCAGCAGCCAGGAGGCAGCTCTGTATGATCCGCAGTGCAGGTCGATGTCAGATTAGCTCGTCTCAGCCTGGCTGAAAGCTGCCGGATAATGTGATTAAACAATAAGCATTTTGTCACAGTAATGAATCCTGGCATCCATCTTTCTGATATGGTTAAATCAGTCTGGAGACAAATTCTTCAGCTCTGACACCAGGCCACTGCACAAGCATGCAGTTTGTTTTTGTTATTGTTGTTTAGCTTTGGGGTTTTTTTTAATTTAGATACTCAGTTAAGCAAGGTGCTTTGAGCAGTAACGAGGTCACTCAGGATTAATTTCCACCTTGGTAAATGGCTGAAAGTGTGGAGCATTTTCGTTTGCTCAGCTGTGGTTGTTGAGGAGTCTCTGCCTGGCAAAATAATGGCTGGTTCTTTTCTCCACTCACCTGACCTGCACCCACACAAAGCAAGACATTGTTCCTCTTTGCTCCATGTTCTTCAACTTCACTTGTTAATAATATCCCAGGAAGCCCAGTGTGACTGGCTGAACAGGATGATGCCATAAGGTAAGGAGGAAGCTGCTAAAGGGCCGTATATATAATTATTATCATTCATGAAAAGTCCCTTTCACAATAGTCCTGGCACTTGCAGGTTAGAGAAGGCTTTGCAAATCCACTATCAGCCATTCACAATTAACTTGGTTATTGATGGCACTCCATAAATGTTTAAAAACACTGAAGAAGAAGTAATAAATGGTTGATTTGTTTTCTTGACTGCAGCTGCTGCAGGCTTGCGCCATTTGTATATAATTCTTTATTCCACTTAACACCAGCAAATGTACCTTCTCTTACCTTCCCCTCTTTTAAATGAGGCTGATGAAATATATTCTGTATTTACTGCAGGATAAAGAAAACTGCCTGAAGTTCAGCCTGGATTAAAAAAAATACCCCAACAGCAGGCCAGCTCCCAGCTTCACCTGTTTGCTTCTCGGGCATTTAAGGTAATCCCTTGTTATTAATCCCTTATTAATTCCACTTGTGGAAATGTGGACATGTTTTCCACCTTTAAGCATGTCGCTTTTACAAACAGTGCTTTAGCCCAGAAGTTCTTACCATCTCCTGAAACCTATTTTCAGATTCTTCCCTGGCTACTGTGCTCAGCTGGAGGATCTGGGGTGATAAACAGCAACTCTTTGCTCTGCCACCCATGGAATACCTGGAACGCTTTGTCATTAGCGTTTTCCTAACACATATATACTCATCCCTTCTCTAGGTACATTGTAAATCCAAAACCACCTGGTCTTTCTTCTCTAGATACCTTGTAAATCCAAACCCATCTGGTCTTTTCCTCTAGACACCTTGTAAATCCAAAACCTTCTGGTCATTTCTGCTGGTCTAATGCAGGGCTTCCTTTCCTTCATCATTAAGATTTGCAAATACACTTTGTACTCAAGTGTAAGTCTCAGGAGTTTAAATGCTGATGCATGAATCTGTGTCTTTAAACTAGTACCTTCGTTCTCTTTGGTAGCCCTGTAGTAATTCCCGAGGCACAGATTACAAGTTTGGTAATGGGTTTGAAAAGGGAGGGGATAAAAGTGACTGTGTGATCAACAAGAAATAATAACTCTGGTGCTGTGGAATCAGCAGGCAACTCTGCTGCCTAGCTTAAAAATAGCTGTCCTTGCTCCATGTCTTTTTTCACTTGCAGCAACAGTTTTTCGACTCTTCTAATCGCTCAGTTTGCTTTCCTGTGTGCTGGCAGGGGCATCAGCTACTGTAAAAAGTAGCCTGTTCAGTGGAATATATCTCCTGTGAAGGACAAGATTGTTCGTCTTTTCTCTTCAAAAGAAATCTCTGAAAAAGAAGCAAAGTTTGCTAAAATTCCCTTTCGAGCTGCTGTACGCTTGATTGTGTTTGTATTGGTTTGTGGAGTGCTTTTCTTTGCCCGCAGCCCTTGAGGCACTGAAGGCCCCATGCTCTAAAGGCTCCCTACCTTATCCTCAGAAAAGAGAGATAGGTAATAGCCATGAGCTCTCGGCTTGCAGCTTCCCTGCACATAATGCTGAGCTCCTCTTCACTCTTCAGTCAGACTCAGGAAAACCATGGATCCTTGTGCCCTTGGTGCTGGATGAGCAGCGGGGAAGGCTTGATGTGAGATACCTGTGGCAGCTCCTGGCTGCCCTCACCTTTCCCAAGCTGCTTGTTCATGGGAAGGTCTCAGCTATTTGTGGAGAAAATCACTGAAATGCCACAATCCGTGATGAATAAACCTGCAATCACAGAATTGCAGGATGGTAGGAGTTTGAAGGGACCTCTGGAGATCATCTTGTCCAAATCCCTCCCTTAAAGCAGGGTCACCCAGAGCAGGGGCCCACTATCACATTGTCCAGATGGTTTTGGAATCTCTCCAGAGAAGGAGACTCCACAGCCTCTCTGGGCAGCCTGGGCCAGGCTCCAACACCCTCGCAGCAATGAAGCTATTTCTCATGTTCAGATGGAACCTCCTAGCTTCCAGTTTGTGCCCGTTGCCCCTTGTCCTATCACTGGGCACCGCTGAAAAGAGTCTCGCCACATCCTCTTGACCTTCACCCTTTAGATATTGATAAGCACTGATAAGATCCCCTCTCAGCCTTCTCCTTCCCCTCTCAGCCATCTCCTTCCCCTCTCAGCCTTCTCTTGAATCAGTCAATTCCGGTTTATCTAAATAGTTCAGGCTGTAAGTTGTGGTGGTTCATCATCTGCTGCTTACATGCTCCATGTGGTGCAGAGAGAGCCCTAATGGCAGCAGGTGTTCCCGTAGAAGTGGTAACATTCACATTCCTCACTTCTGTGGGGACAGTCCCAAGGCTTGTAGGGAAATACAACCAGATTTCAGCTCATGCACCTGGGAAAGAAAATTGCTGGTGGACTCACAGAATGGGAGATTCTGTCTTGGAAGATGGTGGCTCTGCAACGGACTTGAGGGTCATCGTGATCAATAACCACAAAGTGTTCTCTCAGGTCTGCAGCATAAGGGCAAGTTTGTGTGTGCGTGTAAAGGATCAAGGGGAATTAGGGGAATAGCTTTACTACTGTCCTCTGGATTGTAGTGATGGCTGCTGGAGGACTGTATCCACTTCTGACATTGCCTTCTCAGGAGCGATGAGAAGATCTTACACAGACCTCAAAGGAAGGCTATGAAAATGATTCAGGAGATGGGAAACGAGTTACATGACCTGAAGCACAGAGAACTCTATTCATTAACTTATTAAAAGCTGGAGAGGAGATTTTATCGTTCATTTTAAGAACACGTACGTGGAGAGGAGTCTTGAGAGTCAAGGGCCTTTTGACCTTGCAAAATTGAGCCTAACAAGAAGGCCGGAAAATGAGTGTGGAGAAATCCAGCCTTGAAATACGACAGCATTTCATAGCAGCCAGAGTGAGCAGAGCTGGCTGTGGACTTGCAAGCGGATTGTCTATAATGAGATTCGATATCTTAAAAGAAAAGAATTTCCATCCAATTTCAGTGAGAACCTATCTTCCTTGCCTGTTCGGGCAGTGGGGAGCCTGGATTGCTGGTGTGCTTGTACTGCCATCGAAGTCTCTGAACTGCAGTTCCACAGCACCATCCCCTTTCTGCTGCCTTACGGGCTATGCTCACATGTCCCTCTTCCTCAGGGCAAAGAGCAATGCTGGTGCCAGAGTATTGTCACAGACACGAGGAACCACAGCATTTGAACTCTGCCTTCTTGCCTTTATTTAATTAGTTTTGAGCTTTGATTGAGGTGCAATCTTGGGTATTTTGAACACATTCAAACCTTTGTGGCAGCAGCAACCACATGCTGCTTTTGGAGGCTTTCCCCCACCCCGCCCCGCAGCTACTGAAGTGTAGGCATGAATGGAGGCACCAGGCACAAATTTAACCCTTTCTTTGGAAGGGGTTTGGTAAATAACATTAGCAGGTAGAAAATGATGGATGTCTACTTATCCACAAAGCCTCACTGCAAAGCAGAAACATCAGGTACCGACATTCTGCTGAAGGGAATCCAGAAGAAAGACAAGGCAGGTCTTTATTTAGTTTCAGTTCTTTGTTCTTTTTCCTTTTTTCCCACCATTTCACTTGCCCAGTAGCTTAGATCTAAACAAAGCATCAATACATCCCATTGAGTTACACCAGGGGCACATATGACCCTTTTGTTTTGAAGTGCCCACACTCTCTTTTTGGTATCTACTCCAATGCGTGCTATAAAAAAAAAATTAAAAAAAATTTTAAAAAGCTTCATTAAAGCAAAAGATATTTGAAAAGGTGCCTGTGTGTAAAAGAGCACGTTGGGAGCTAATGGGGACTTTCAGGGGACTTGACTGTACTGGTGGTAATTGAAACAAACAGACCTCAATGGTCTAAACTAATTCAGTGGAGCTGCATTCGCCTTCCTTTTCTATTATCCATGCAGTAGTTTAGTGCTCCCCAGCTCCCCACTGGTATTAAGAGACACTTACAGCTGTTCTCCTCTCCTCCCCACGGCTCTCCATGGAGTTAATGGTGGGCTCCAAGGGCCTGATGAAGTACTGTGGGGCTCCGACTCTGCCAGCCAAAGGACTTACCATATGCCTGGGGAATTTCACCTCTGTTTTGACTCAATTCGGCCAACACTCCCAAGGTGAAATCCCATTTCAGTCGGTACATTTCTGCACTAACAATTACAGTTATGTGGGGAGTGCTTGCTTTTATTTCCGCTGGGCTGGTGGCTGTTGTGTGTCACCAGATACACGACGCCTTCACCCCTGCCGTGGTGACCCCAATTGCAGAAGGAGCAAAGAAATTGAGATTTAAATGGGGAAAGCTTTGGTTTGAACATAAATAAATAAATAAGCAAGTGCAGAAAATGCCAAATGCTTTTTGT
>WEIS01051427.1:47272-71774 GCA_013389965.1 Todus mexicanus | reverse complement strand
CTCCAGCTTATCCTCATGTCTTGTGGGTGCTGCACAGCGTGGGAAGGTTGGCCGTGATATTGTGATGGGCAGTGGCACCCCTATCTCCCTGATGATTTGGCTGAGGTAGTGCTTAGAGCAGATCAACAGAATCAGAAGGAAGGTGGCTTTGGCCCCTTGAGGGGCTTCATCAGCAGGATTCGGGAGCCTGGATATTGCACAGGAATTTTGGGCCTGTTGGTGCTATTTACACGTACATTGCCAACACCAAGCTGTGTGGTGCAGTCAGTGCTCTGGAGGGAAGGGATGCCATCTAGAGTGATCTTGACAGGCTTGAGAGGTGGGCCCATGTCAACCTCATGAAGCTCAACAAGGGCAAGTGCAGGGTCTTGCACCTAGGTCAGGGCAATCCCAAGCACAAATACAGACTGGGCTGAGGGTGGATTGAGAACAGTCCTGAGGAGAAAGATGTGGGGATGCTGGTTGATGGAAAGCTCCATGTGAGCCAATAAAGTGCAAGTGCAGCTCAGAAAGTCCCAGCGGTATCCTGGGTTGCATGAAAAGAAGCGAGACCAGCAAGTCCAGGGAGGTGATTCTCCTCCTCCACTCTGCTCTTGTGATACCCCCTGGAGCACTGTGTAAAACTCTGGGGCCTCCAACACAAAGACACGGACCCATTGGAATGGAGCCAGGGGAGGCCACAAAGATGATCAGTGGGCTGGAGCACCTCTCCTGCAAGGAAAGGTTGAGAAAGTTGGGGGTGTTTAGCCTGGAGAAAACAAGGTTCTGCTGAAATCTTATTGTGGCCTTCCAGTATCTGAAGGGGACCTACAATAAAGTTGGGGAGGGAATTTTTACAGGGGTTGTAATGATAGGATGAGAGCTAATGGTTTGAAATTGGAAATGGTAGATTTAGGTTAGAAATTAGGAACAAATTTTTCACTCTGAGTGTGGTGAGACACTGGAACAGGTTTCCCAGGGAAGTTGGGGGTGCTCCATCCATTGATGTGTCCAAGACCAGGTTGGATGGGGCTTTGGGCAATCTGATCTAGTGGGAGGTGTCTCTGCCCATGACAGGGGAATGGGAACTAGATGATCTTTAAGGTCTCTTCCAACCCAACCATTCTGTGACTCTATGATCCCTCATGACATTTACAAACCTGAACCCTTTAGCACAAATTTCAGCTCCTTTCAAACCCATTGCTGTCTGTGTGCAGCTACTGTGAGCAAGAGAACTTGTCTCTGACCTTTTGAAACCATAACTTCCATCATTCATGTCTCTTACTAATTGCTGCTGCAGTTCACAGCCCTGAGTAGAAGGAAGAGAGTTACAAAACTGCCCTTGCAAAATATAAATTATTTTAATTACAGTCAACATGTACTTAATGTGAAACACAGTGAAATAAGTTTCCACGTGGCTTTTTAAAGAGCATCTATAAAACGCCCAAGCTTATCTTGGCTGTGCAAAGGCTGGATGCGATTGTGGGGGGGGTTACTGAAGGACTGGTCTGGTCTGGGGGTTCTGAAGCTCACACATGTGCGCTCCTGTTGTACACACATCAGTGAGGATTGTACTTTCATAGGATAACCAGGCTTGTAATTTTTGCAGATGCAATTAGGGAAATTGCTAAAAAAGCAACCTGATATTTAGGTGTTTAGTTTCTTCTTTTTCTTTATCCTTTCTTTTGGCATTTGGTGGATGGGTATCAACAGCAAATATTTTTCTGCTGTGCTGCAGCAGCCGAGTAATGAACTTTCCAGCAGGCTCAAGATAAGTCAAGCTTCAGACCACAGACACCTTCTGTTTGAAATAATGGCTTTCCTCTCTAGCAAGGTTCATCAGGAAAGGTGCCAGTACTAACCTAAAGCAGCTGCTAAAGCCCTGGCTTGTAGTTCATGCCTAGTAGGCAAAGCTCTTAAGCATGTTTCTTTACTGGAAGCCTGAGATCTACATCAGACTTTGCTGAATAGGGTTTGATTTAAAATTGTGCTTAAATACCTTGTGGAATGGAAGCCCATATAAAGCAACATGCAGCTGGTGTTTCTCTTCGTTTGCACTGATCAGGCGTAAATTCACTGAGACCGGTGCTGCACGTGGGAGAAGAGTCAGGTCCTCGGCTTATTAGAAGATAGCTGTGAATATTGCAATTGTCTTGCGAAACTAATCCGTATTTTTAGGAAACTAAAGCTCTCAGACGTAGCTCTGCCTTAAAACCCAACTGCTCATCTGACAGTAACATGGCCCGTTAGCTGTTCCATTAGCCCCTATCTCCTTTCCAAAGAGATGTATTTGAATGTTCATGCAATCAAGCTATCATGTTGGTTGAGCACCCTTCAGAGCTTCCTAATATACAATAATACGGCTATCGCTTTGTGCCTAATGTTTCATAAAAATGCCATACATAATACTACCTTCTTGGCTTCCACTCTTCTTTAATGAAAGGTTGCAGGAGTTTCATTTCCAAGTGGTTACCTACCAATCAAGAAATAGAAAACAAACAAAAAAAGAGCTAGGATGCTATCATAAAATGCTCTGCAACTGTGACGATGGGGTGGGACGTGGGCATCCTGTTCCCTATAGCATTCAGGAGCGGGAGCATAATAAATGTTTTCCCAGCTACAGCAATCATCCCATCTCATTTCTGCAACTCTAGATTATATTTGTGTCTATATTCAGCATTTCTTATGTCTCCCATGAATAAACATATGAGAGGTGCCGGGATGTAGAAAGTCACAGTAGACACACCAAGCCCTTGACTTTGGTGGCGTTCGTCCCAAGTGTCAATTCATGTAACAAAAATATATGGATTGGTAGAAAATGCTACAAACAGCTTCCTGAGTACCAGGCAGATGTGTTTGTTCCTCCTATTAGCTGGCTGCCCAGTAACATTATCCTGTGTATTCAAAGATAATTTCTCATGAGCAATTACCTGTCTGTGTTATGGTTCCCGCAGTTTTCAGGAACAAGCTGAACTTTTGTTTCTGAAAAATAGGCTTATGGGAGATTCATTTTTTTTCCTCCCAATCATTTCCTATCCCTGCCTTCCCTTTTATAGGCTTGGAAAGGCTACGGAGTCATTTATATTCTAACTTTTCCTAGTCTAATATTTTAGGTACCTGACTTTGCCCGTCTTTAATAAGTGGGCAGACATCTGAAAAGCTGCTCTCCATTTCTGCGGGTTCATTGACATTTTGAAAATGTGCTTCTTTTTATCATCTCCAAAATGTCTTCACCTACAAACATCATACTTGGAATGATTTATTAGCCTTTCTGGAGATTTCTGCCTTTTAATGCCTGCTGGGGAATTTTCCAGGAGATTGCAGGGATGTAAAAAATGTGCACAAGGATGCATACATAGAGATGGGTATATATTTGTAGGTATGTGTACTCATAGATGTCTATATATAGCCACATCTGGCTAGCAGCAGAATGGATTAACCTAGACTTACAGAGAAAAGGAATGTGAAAAGCAGATGGGGCAA
Organism: Todus mexicanus; assembly: GCA_013389965.1. NCBI lineage: Eukaryota > Metazoa > Chordata > Aves > Coraciiformes > Todidae > Todus > Todus mexicanus. The sequence continues at coordinate 68,312 of WEIS01051427.1, read as the reverse complement.
GAAAAGGACAAGCCAAAACCTTTTCTTGAGGTCTGCAAAGAGGAACTGCTTTGAAAATGGATCTTGTTTATACAGTACAGGGAAAGTCCTTATTTTCACAGCTCCATCAACACTTGGGTCTGACTTCTTAGACCCAAGTGGGACTAAAACTCTCATAGCTTAATTCTTGTCTCAGGCTTTTAGCTGAACCAAGAGAGCACAGTGAGTCCCAGCAACAGTGTGTGCCCTCCCAACAGGGAGTGCAACTCATCTAGTGATACAGGAGTTTTGCTCTGAAATACTTGCTCTTTCACCCAACAGAAAGCAGAAGCAGTTGACCCTTCGAGCTAAGGATGCTACTGTTGAAAATTCAGATGCTTATCTATCAATGTTGGAAATCTGAAGTGACTCCCATATGTTTGTCCAGATTCCTTCCCTGTTTTCCAGATGGAAATGCAGATGCTGTGCTACGTTTGCAGAGTCAGCCCACTGAATAAAAAAATATTTTTTTAAAAAAAAAAAGACATATTTTGGGACTGTAGAAACCCAAATATCTCTGAAAGTCTTGGTGTGCATTGTCACAAAATGCTCATGTGCCTCCCTGTTCATCCAGACTGGTTGAGAGCAAGGGCTCTGCCTGGGCTATTGACTGTCTGTAAAGCCAGACAAGTGTCTACAAGAGCAGAGAGAAAGTCAACAATGTGTGAAAAGTGCCTTCTGTGGGCAAAGGACAAAACGTGGCGTGAGGCCAGAAGAGGGCATTTCTGTGAGTTTCTAGTACAATATTTACCTTTGTCATCAGGAAAGGGAGCAGATTTAACAATTATCCGAGATAACTTGTGCTGTTGGGGTGACACAAAGAGGCAGAGCACGATGGTGCAGCTTTTCCCTTTCCACACCTCTCCTGAACTACAGCAGTAATCCTTGGCATCACCACTCCTTTCTGTGAACGCTACTGGCTTTCTTTAACCTTAATAGGATTTTCAAAGACCCGAAGCTGTCTGGCAGTCTTCTTCTTGAATCCTTCTGGAGATAATCAGGCTGATGTGCTAATCACATTTGTGCTGTATTTAAAAATAGCGGGATAAAGTCTGGAAAGTGCTGAGCAGCACTATTCACCTGCAGCTTGTTTACAAGCAAAACAGCAAGAAAAGGGGTGGTGGACAGCATAGCAAATAAGGATGTCCAGGTGCTTTGCATTCGAATTAGAAAATAAGCCCAACCGCAATTATTCTCTGGATTGAGGTTCCTTTGCCGTGGTGGAGGGTGAGCAGTTGTGAATAGTTGCTCGTTCACATCTGAGGATAAACACCATAGGCTGATCCTTCCTCAGCCATGTGAGCAGTCTCTGATCTGTGGGATTTATGCTCCACATGATTAGGTGTAACGACGAGGAAGTTTATTGCAGAACGTTTGGCATGGGCTTGAGGAGTAAATTGATAAAGACGACATGTACATTGTCAAGTTTGGTGTTCTAAATTTATAGAAACCTTGAGAGCCATTACTCAGTTCTACCCTGCATGGCTCTCCCTGCCAAATCCTGCTGTATTCGTAGGAATAAAGAGGGAGGAAGAACTGGGTGAAGATGAGGAAACCACGCTCAGGTTTCGAGGTCTGACAGACTTTCTTTAAAGAGAGTTCTCACACCAAAACCCAGCAATGCAAACATGTACAAAATAAATTAATTCTCCAGCTTTTTACATTCAGAGATGCTTTTAGGTGTAATATAAACCACTCCTTCCAGTCCCAGAATTAGGCGCAAAAGTGGAAGCAAAAAGGCAACACACTTAAAATTTCCCAGAACCATTAGATCATGTCACATCCTAAAATGACCAACCTTGACCTCAGAGAGTGCTTGCTGACAAGTGGGTTAAATCGGGTATTTTGACTTCCAGGTGCTTTTTAAACTGCTAGGATTATAAATAGGCTGCAGCTCCTTTTCTGCTGTCCTGGATCAGAGTGGGCATGAAACAGGAAAAGGCTCACACCCTCTGTCATGTGCTGCAGTGTCCTGCAGCCTCCTTCTCCTGTGGTCTGGTCTCCTCAGCCTCTGTGGTGGCAGTATCTTGGGGGTGTTGTCTGGTGAGCTGAAGATGAGGAAAGGGAAGATGTCGGGACAAATCTATCGCACCTCAACTGCCCTGAGCCCCGCTGCAGCAGCAACTCAAGTCAGAGGAGCTTCAGACACATTAGTTGCCCTTGGTGAGAAGGCACTGTCCGTGTTCTTTTTGGATGTCGCTGTTAATGAGTATGATTATTTTCCGGCTCACCCGTCTCTTCCCATTAATCGTGGCGTACCGCTGCCTGACACCCTGAACATGTTCTCTTTCTGCTCTGCATCGTGCAGCCTGCTGCATAAATGGCAATGCAAATGTTTCCTTGATAATTTTGTCACACCAAATCTGATCAAATTTATTCGGTGTCATGCACAAACACACACAAACGCGCGCACTCAAAGACGTTTGCCCTGAGGCATTCAAGCCAAACTCTGCTCTCATACTTGAGAAGACCCAGCAGGAAGTTGTCCAGAGTGCTTGTGGATTAAGTGACCTGTTCTAATCAGTTTTATGGGTTGGCTGAGCTTTGTGGTGCAAAAGGAAGACACGATGGTACTGCTCTTGAAGAAAAGCACTATCTAGTGGTGTGCAGGGCATGGATTCAGGGACCAGCCTTAGCTATAGCCTTCCATAAACCGCTTCGTGACTCTCTGCCTTGGTTTGATAAACCTACTTGCTAGGTTTATTTGCTGGAGGCTTAATGAATCTGTTTGCCATGTACTTTAAGATGGGGTGTGCTCAGATAGTCTCAAGACAACAGCAAGAAGAGTCACTTCTTAGTGAAAGGGCATCAGCAGCCATTTCTCAAACTTGAGCTTCCTAATTCCAGCTCGAACACACGGATTCCCTGAGCAAACACGGCAGGTCTCGGGCAGCATCAATTCACAGTCTGAGCACTGCTGGACTTGTTGATGTGCCTTCCTTGCTCTAATTCCTTCACATTTCAATGGAGAGATCCCTCAAAGGTTTTTTTTTTTTTTTTTTTTCTCTCCTGAAGCACAGAAATGTTCCAGACCTTGGGAGATGAAAGCCAGTCTCTGAGCAAGGTTTTGAGAAGGAGCTATCAGAGTTTGAGCTCAACTGCCAGCTTCTCCTCCTGACTTCAAAGCCCATCCATTCTCATTTGCTATGGCCTCCATATTTCAAAGGGTGACTAATTCTACTTTCTGGAGCCTCTTGAGGCCTGTAGTTTGTTTTTTGTCTTTTTGATGGTTTGATTTCACACGTGCTGCTGGAGAAACAGGCGGAAGTCCAGCATGCCTGGAGACCACTAGCAATGTCCAGCTTCATTCAGCTGTTGGCACCCACCTAGAAAGCTGTGAAGTGAAATCAGAAGAAATCAAACATGATGCAGGTAAGCAGAAAGAAACAATTTGGTTTCCTATGATACAGGGAACAAAATCCAACTTTTTTTTGATGTGTAGGAACAAAAGAAGAAAAAAAAGCATTCCCTGCTCTAAGGTGATTTTTTTCTTCTTCTTCTTTTTGACTGCTGATTTAAGTTTGAAATTTCTCTGCAATGTGAAAGCCCAGCAGCGGGAGCTGATAGCAACAAGGGTTCAGCTGCAACCTCACCTTAGCTGCCATATTCAATCTAGTGTGGCAGCAGCGATGCTGGAGATAAGCATTGCCCTCCACGCTACAGCCAGCGCACCAGCAAAACAGAGCATTAACAGCTGCTCAGTGCATTGCATCTTTATTTCCCAAGCATTTTATGTAAAAAATTAAACATCAGCAGCTGTTTGTGGGTGAATACACAGCAATTCCTCATTTGGCGTAATAGCCCTGAAGGACTAGTAAACTTTTATCTGCTCCACTCGGTGACATTACCCGGCTGACAGAGATCTGAACAAGGGCAAAGAAGGGAACATTGTAATCAGGGCCTTATTGATTGCCTTAAAAAATTAAATAAGATGTTTTATACAGTGGAAATGTGTCCATCTTGTTAGCCATGAGATGAGTCAGACTGACACAGAGTTTGAGACCCTTGGTTCTGTAGAAGGGGTCAGGAGAAGCAGAGAGCTGCAGAGAAGATCATTCTAGGGGTGCAGCCCAGAATTCCACGAGTTGTGGGGAGGGCTGGACACAATAGCTTTGGTGGCCAGGCAAGGGTGGCAGTACCCAGTGCTCTGGCGGAGTGTGAGGTTGTGTGGCTGTGAGGCCTCAGAGCCTGGCACTGAGAATTAGGGTGCACCTTGGGAAGTGGGATGCACCTTCCCCCTCGCCTGCTCCTGTTGTAGCCTTAGGAGTGGATGACTGTGGCAGGGAAGGCAGTTAAGCTGCATATTCCTACCTCAACCTACCTTGACAGGACCTATCTGCAGCAAAATATTTAAAATGACTTCACCTGCCTTCAGGATCCCCAGGGAGAGGAAGCTCATTTGTGGCTCTCAGAGCTATTTCTTGGCTGTTGGCTGACCCTGAGCAGCATCAGTGTCTCAGTGGCACGGTGGTCATGTTTGAAGTTTTCCTGGTGTCCATAGGGCTGAGGAACAGATGGGTCTTTTCAGCCTATTTAGTCTCCTGTGATTCCTGAATCTGTTTAACCCCATATGAGACAAGTCTTGCTTTTCTCTTGTTAGTGGATGTGTTGAAAAATGGTAACATGCCTGCTCTTGTCTCTCTACCTTGTTTTGTTTTCTTTGTACCTTTCCATGAGAAATGATGATCCTTCTTTCCTTTCCTTCCTACCCTGAGTTCAGAGAGTGAAGTATCAGTACAGGAACTGGCCCCCAACTCCTTCATCAAGACCTGGATTGAATATATGCCTCACCCCATCGTTAGTGATCTGACCCTGAGGAGATCTCATGGATGCTTCACTCAGCTGCTCCCCAAATGAAGTGTTGCTGTTTCCCTGGAAGGTGGGTTTCCATTCTGGAGGTTCAAAGAGGCAGTTCAGTTCAATGTTTTAGTTCTGTTATACCTGAATTCCTCCTCATCCCCAGAGTATTTTAAGCACTGGCAAACTGGTGATTCTGTCAGATCCTGACATGTCTGTGTAGTGACAGACATCCAGATGATGTAAATCATTCTTTGCCACTGAAGGCAAAATTAGGAGCTGGCCAAGTGTTGCATAAGTCTTCGTTAGGCCATTCATTTTTATTTAATTATTTTTGGGGACAAATTGTGCATATTCACTTCTAGAAGTCAAGAGAAGCCCTGTTTCCCATTTTACCTGCTTTTCCTCAATGCTGTTATTGCACAGCAAGGGCAAGGTCACAGGAGGATGCTTGTAACCTCTCAGTTCCAGCAGAGCTGAGGAGTGGAAGCCCAGGGGCTCAATGTGCTGGGGTGCACTCAAAGATGGGAATTGAGGTGGGCTTAAAAAATACACTGGCAAATACATTAATGCTGAAAAAAACCTCTTAGTGATGCGTTAGCAGATCAGGACTAGAAGAATAACATGGGGCTGCTCTACTCTGAGTTTTCCTTCTTCTTAATCTGATTTCCTGTTCTTGCCATTTTATATACCAGTAGTGTATAAATTTTTGCTGTCCAAATTTCCCCATGGAGTGGTCAATGTGGAATATGCATTTCTGCACTAACTGGGATCCTCTGAATGACGCAAAGTTCTTGGAACCACCTCAGTAGGCCTTTTATGTGATCTTTTACTTCTTGATCTGCTCAGCTGGCACATAGTGGTGACAAAACTTAGAAGAGCACAGGACATGCGGGTCCAAATTCCACAGCTGAGCAAGGGAATGAGCATGAAAAGCCCCATCTGAACCCTTCTGGGCTCCTGTCTGGCAGTTAAAGTTTTGGAGGAGTGTGGGGTCAGATCAGGTCAGACTCTGACATCAGTGGCATGGGGAATTAGTGAAAAAATGAGGTTGTAGCAACATCAAAAGATTGCTGCATCAAAGTGTAGTAATTGCCAGAACAGGAGAGATTCGAAATATCTGATAGCTCCTTTATGAGATTACCAGTTATCAGAAGTAGGGGGGGAGAGGGGAAATCACAATTAAAAATCTCATGTGTGGAAAATTAGGAAAAGGAACAGGAACGGGAACATGTCGTTTTGGATCCTGTTCTCAAAAGTAGAGCATCAATGAGATAAAGCCAACACTGAAACTAACAGAGACATTAGCAATCCTTCCAGACTGGCAGAAGTTCAAGGATTTGTACATGTCTGATGGAAGGATTGTTCACTTAATATCTATTTTTCTATGAGGAGATAATCCCAGCACCAGATCTGCTATCATCCTGCTCCATCTGAGTAGTTGTGTTGATACAAGCAGGTGGAGGCTGCTCCACGGCTGGAGGACAACCACGCTCCCTGGGCACAGTTGCAGAACAGGAGACGAGACAAACTTTGCTAAAGCAGAAATCGTCTGGAGGAAGATGCAGACATTTAACCAGGCAAAGTGTTCCGTCCATTTGTCAAAGAATATGCAGTTCTCATTTCAAGGCAGGTGAAGCATTGATGATAACTTCTGAGTGCAGAAACTTAATCTACATCCAGAACATTTTTAATTAACGCTCTGCAGCCACCAAAGGCAGGAAATCAACAGATGACTTCAGAATCTGGTGTCAGTCCTTGGCTGATACCAGGCTGTGGGACTTTATTCTGCAGGTTGCTTCATTCCTCTTAGCTGCTCCATCGAGCTGTTCTGTGCCAAGTGAGGGGATGTAACAGAATTGAAACTGTTGTATGTTGGATTTTGCCAGGCACAAACATATTTCCCTCTTAAGCTAAGAGGGAAAACACACATGGTGAAAATTGAAGTTGTTATTTCTACAGTATTGTTTCAGCTGCTCCACTGCGATACCAAGGGCTAAACTTTAACTTTTGTGACCAAGGGGATGGCAGTGAGCGCATTGTTGCTGAGTTTACAAAACTGGGGCGGGGGGGAAACAAAGGAGGGGTGGGGAAATATTAAAAGATCTCATCCTCCCGAGCCTTAATGGAAATGAATCGAGGCTACGAGACAGCTCAGGAAGGCAATTACAGGGAAATAATCTGTGGTGTTTAGTGAAGCGGTGATGTGGGGCATGCTGAACATGATGGATCTGGCTGCTATTTCCAGTTAATAATAATGCACTTTACTGAAAGGCGGTGCTGCACGTGTTTGTGCTTTTGTGTCTGTTCGTATAGTAGAGGAGCCAGCCAATTTTTATTATTTTTTTCCTGCACTGGGAATTGCCTTGATCCCAGAGGCTGGAGTGGCTTGTAGAAGCGCAAGTTTCCCCTCAAGGCAAAGGCTCTGGAAGGCAGTATTTGCTTTTGTGAAGATCTTGGCCTTCTTTCCAACAGTCCAGCTGCTGGAAAATTGTGGCTTAGGGAGCTGTTATGCTCTTTTGAGAGCTGGTATGAGCCCTGGTTGATAGCCATCCTTGTCTGAAGTGCCCGACACAGGTCAAAACTGGTTGTTAACAATAAAAAGTGCGTGTGCCTGAAAATAAATGCATTTATTAATAGAATCAAGTCAGGAGAGACTTCTTCTCCTCTCCATCCTTAGGTCCTTCTTTCTGCTGTAGGACTTTTGGGACAGCTGAACAAGCTGTAATTAAAGAGACTCTTAAAATTGTCCTGAGATATTTAGAGAGGTTTGAAAAGTTGTGTCAGGTTTTCCTGCGCTCAGTCTCACTTGAAAGCAGAAGCACCCATTGCCTGCAAGAGGGATTGCTGGAAGAAGGACCATGAGGGTGTGCAGGTCCCACTGCAAAGGACCAGCCTGGCTGATGTGGTTCAGTGGTGGGTGACCTCAGGGGCTGGTTCTCCGTGGCACTGCCCTTTACCTCTGCTTAGTGATAGAAGCAGCCCTGAAACTGGTTTTCGGTGACCATGGTGTGCAAGTGAACCTTGAGGAAAATGGTGGTGAGACCCAAGGAGTGTCCATGTGGTACCTGTTGGTACAAGCAAGCTCTCTTTTTCTGCTTGTCTACTACTTCCTTATTCCACTGTAGATCCTAAATCCAATCTGATGTCTTTTTCAAACACCATGCTTTGTTGAGCTACCCAGTACAAACAGTAGGCATGGCTAATTTATTCTGCATTTAGTTTATGGGCTCTGTCAAGCTGATTCAGCCTCCAAAAGCCTCAGTCTGATTTCCAAGCCAGATATGTTAGAATAAGCCCAGAGAAATGTGATAAAGACAAACACATTTAAATATTTATCTGGAATGAACAGAATGAAATTCCAAACTCTTGAGATTTACTTGTTGCTAATGATTTGCTAATAAGTCAGGCTGATGTAGGCTGACAAGGAAATTCTTTTCCCAGTGTGAAGGGCTTGTTTTTCTATCTCATACTGATTACAGAAGAGTCTTCTTCACCTATAGACATCTGAAAGTCAGGTGAGAAGGAAAAGAATGAATCCACTTACGATGCCATGGGAGCATTTCCAGAAGATGTATTGCGGAAGAGTAAACAGAATTCATGCTTTGACTGTCCAGAGATTTATTTATAAATAACATTTTGTAAACTCATCATCTCATTGGAGGTGTGCTACCTGCTTCATTATATCCCAGAAATGGAAAAGAAAGATGTATTCTTTCCTGGTTTTCTGTAAAGGTATATGTGAAGTTAGTTTAGTGCCAGTTAAATGTTGCAGCCAGTCATGCCTGTAGATTCCAGTCTAGATTTCAGTCATGCCTATAGATTCTCATCCAACTGGGGATTGGACTAGATGACCTTTAGAGGTCCCTTCCAACCCAAACTATTCTATGATTCTATGAATCAGGCCCCCTACTAAACTACACATTATACTGAAATCTTGTGGTCTGCTTTGTCAGTAAGTCCTGATTACAACCTAATGGCAGATCACTGGTTCAACCAGTCAATACTTCTCATGCTCCCACCAAAGGTACCACACATGACTGGCAAGACCTTCTACAATATCCAGGCATACTGGAAATAGGCATAATTTCCTAGTTGGATCTTCACTGCTCCATAAAACAGTTCCAATTTCTATTTACAGAGCAATATATCGATTGCTCTAAGCTGATCTCCTCTAGACTTTGAGTCCCTTCAGCATGGGTAAGGTTTTTATAAAGGGAGAATAAAATAGTGTAAGCATGAGGAATGGATGGCTACTTACAGGGAGTAGATCTGAAAAACCAAACTGAGAATAAGAAGAATGAGAATTATGCACAAAATAGTCTTTAATTCAGTGCATACCTTTGGTGGGAAGGGAGAAAGTAGGGGTGTGGATTTTGAGGCTGTCATTACTTTTACTTTTTGAGGTTTCAGAATGCAACTTTGCAACCTCTTTGTTTTAAAATAGCAACCTTTAAAAATTAACCTGCATTGTATATATATTTTTAAGGTAAAATAATCATGAAGTAAAATGAATCCAAATTTCTTGACGAATACTAGATATTGACTGGCAGAAAAGAAAAAAAAAGAAAAAAGTTTTCATTTTTGTCTCATGAAACACAACTCAGCGTAAAGTACACACAGATTTTATGGAACTCTTTATTTTTCTCCTGCCTTTAGAACAAACCATGAGGTCCACTGTCCACCAAGCTCTAACAAGAAATTGGGTTTGAAAGTGATATTTAGTTGATTCTTTTAGCACCACTCTTTTTCTTCTGATTGGCAAGTGTTAAGGTTAAATTCATCTTTCATCTGGATATGTTTCCGTGGAGATGCCATTGACATTCAAGAAAAAGGGAAAAGGCAGTTATGTAAAAGTGAAGTTCTGGGCCACTGGTGGAGAAGGATGTCCCAAAAAGACTGCACAGGGCCCAGAGTGGGAGAAGAGAGTCTGTCCATGTGCTGCGTGTAGATAATGAAACATAAGAAGGAGAGCTGAAGGCAGATGAGGAAGGGAAAAGGAAAGGAAAAGCTGGCAGCACAGTGAGGTGTCTTCAGAATAAACTACTCCAAGTCTGGGGTAAATCTAAATCTAGATCTAAATCTAAATCTAGATTTATATTAGATGTCAGGATCAAGTTCTTTACCATGAGGATAGTGGAGCAATGGAACAGGTTGCCCTGGGAGGTAGTTGAAGCCTCATCCCTGGAGATACTCAAGGTCAGGCTTGATGAGGCTCTGAGCAACCTGCTCTAGTTGAGGATGTCCCTGCTCCCTGCAGGGGGGTTGGACTAGATGAGCTTTAAAGTCCCTTCTATGATTCTATATGTTCAGAGCAGTCAGAAAATCAGACATTCCCAAAGGAAAATAAAACTCCCCCCACGGCCCCAGGGCACCATAAGTGATATGGAAGGAAACCTGCTACAAGGTAATTCCCAGGCAAACAGCTCAGCTAAAACCTGATGTGGCTGCTGAGGGATGCTCAGGTAGCAGGGATGGGGCGGGGGGTGGCACCGTGCAAAAAAATTTACAATTGCATCAGTTTGGATTTCCTTTTCAATTTCTTTAGATTTGTTTATGCCCCGCAGTCGCTGCCATCAACACCTGCACTCCCAGAGCATCCGAGAGCAAGCGAGCTCCCTGGTGCGTGGCCAGGGACAGGCACCTTCCCAGCGCCAGGAGTACATTTGATATTGTTTATAATCTGCCGTTCTGAGCTGTTACTCAGTGGTACAAGAGTGCATGCGTGTGTACGGAGGGTGGGGGGGGGAAATAATTGTGCCATTAGTGATTGCTATTTTGATTACAGGATGCAATTGTCACTGCGGTTGGAAGCCAATCAATGCGTTGTGAGTGGGAGCCCGCTGGTACTTTCCAATGGTCCTTGATTAAAAAGGAAGCTCTTGGCTATCTTCAAGCAGCAGGAGAGGAAACAGCACGGATGAAGGTGAGGCAAATGCCAGCCTCTCACTCCCGATGGATCACAGCTCATTTTCACCGTAGTTTAGTCACGCAATCTGCTTTTTTCTCAACTCTGAGGCCCTCTTCCCACTTTGCTCCCAACCAGGCAGCATGTGGAGCGGCCTCTGCTTTTCAGTGACAAAAACTGAGCTCTCAGATCTCTGCTCTGGAGTATTTTCCTGCAAATTAAATATGCATTGTGCCTTTGCAATGCATGTTCAGCTTATGTACACTACTGTAGCCTTTCAGCACACCCTTCTTCAATGCAGTTGAAGATAACCAAGTGTGTAACTGGAATCTAGCTCAAAACTAGTGACAATTCACAGGTCCACTATTTTAGTGCAGCAATACGGCATTTTAATGAAAACTATGAATGAAGGTAAAAATATATGGTGTTTCTCCCAGATTTTCTGTAGATTTTCAGATAGTGGAATTTCTTCTACCCTGGAAATTTCCTGGTGCTGGGTGTGTCAAAACTTTTCCTGGGGCGAAGGGGAGAAAAGGGGGGTTATTCCCCTGATTGTTTGGTTTTTGCTAAAAACAAATGAGAAAATGTGAGTAAACTCATCTAAACTTTTAAATATTTTAAAATATTTAATCTGACTTGAGTCACTTAACCAATAATTCACCAGAGTGTGTTACGGGGACAGGAAGGGATGGGAGAAATTTGGACTGAAACTGTCCCGAATTCTTGAATTGTTTCTCTAAGTCCTATGAATTTGAAATGAGGCACCTAAAATGTTGCCTCAGCTGTAGATACTGCAGATGCACACAATCCTTGATCTGACAAGGCAATACTTGTTGCTGAAGAGCCCCTGAAATCAGACCGTGTTTTGGTAATTGTGCCTGGGTGGTTTTGTACATTCAGTGACTTTGGTCTGTCTCAGGGTATAGGAGATTCGTAGAAGAAAAAACAAGTCACAGAAGAAAAAAACAAGTCATGGGTTCATCCTTGGCTTTCGTGCTGCCTGTAACATCAGCTGGTTGATGCTGATGGGTCTCTATGGATGTTGTGATGTGAGCCTTGCTGTCCATGATGGACACCAGTCAGGCTTAGGGGGATGCGGGGATGAAGCTTAAAACTACTCTCGCGTCTAAGTAGATATAGGGGGTGGTATTCGCTGTATTGTAGAAGTTGGGACAATTTTTAATGTATGTTTAGAGATCAGTGCTGATGTCTTGCTTCTAATAATTCCTGGCGGAGAGGTTGGCTTTCACATGATGACAATTACAATTCTCTAGTGGAAAACATGTGGCCTCTGGTCTTTGGACTGTTTCTGTCTGGCTGGAGAGTGATCTGATCTTGGGTTTTGCATTGGCTAAATGGAAATAGAGACATGTTTGGAATTCAAAGGCATAGGGTCCTGTGTAAACAGCATTAGCCATTAATATGGAGTTGAATCTGCTGCACTGAAGGGCCCACATCACCACATAGCTTTGTGCCATGATGTGTTTGTTACCTGGTATGAAGGACTGGTGAAAAAATAGAAGACAGAAACAAACTTAAACAGTTACTCGAGCAAAATGCAAGCATCTGTAGCCTGTGCTTTCAGAAAGGTTCACTTATCAGCAAAGGGGACTGAAAACTCTATTACACTCTTTCCCCCTTAGAAGCCCAGCTAATGCATCCATCTTTTCAGCTCGTTTAATATGGGATAAGGCTAAAAGGGAAACATTCCGATACAATTGTCATAGCACAAATAATAAAACCCCTCCAACTTACAAGCTCTCTTGATATCAGAAATAATTACATGTCTCCAGTACTAGGTCTCAGGCTGTTTTCTATACCCTTTCATTATTCACCCAACATGACAAGGCAACCCACACACTCCTAAATAACTCGGGAAAAGCAGCCTCTTATGGGATGGAGCTGATAACTAGCGCTCAAAAATATGATATCTTTGTTTGTTAATAATGTACATGACAACCATCAGGGGAGTGGTTTGCAGCAGATATCAGAAATCTACAGAAGCTTTGAAGAAAGAGGCCAAGTTTGATCAGTTCAGCAGCGCTGAGGGGGCAATGGGGAGGAGGGTACTGCATATCTGGGGCAGATGGAACGTAAGAGCTAACCCTGGCTCGGAGAGTGACAAATAGTTCTTGGCTTTGGTATCTGGGAGGCTGATTTGGATCTGCAATTAAAGACTGAGGAAGACAGCATAGTACTGCTACTCTGATGGTTATCCGCCACGGATAATCTGTTCTGGGAACTGAAACCTAAATGCAAAATGCTGCAGAAGAGAGACCCTTTGACATCGGTGGTCTTTGAGTAGGGGCAAGAGCAAGATGTTTGCTGGATGCCCTTCACAGCCAAGCACCTTCCAAGAAACTCCTAATCCTCTTATGGTATCAGGAAATGAAGAGCTGGAACTGAGCAAGGGCAGATTTGAGGCACAGTACTTTTGGTCACAGTACTTCAACTCTCCTTTTTATCTTGCTTTCCCCCCTCCCGTGTCTCTCTTGATCACCATCCCTGATTTCCCACACCAGCTTTGACTCTACCAGGGTTGTGCTTTCAGCGAAGAACAACCACTTAGCTTGCACCAACAGCTCTATTGAGATGAGGGAAACTTGTTTTTGAAGTGAGATAGTCAATCTTCTATCAAACTAGACCATTTTTCGTATGGTGTTGTGTCATATCACTGCAAACAGATAATGAAATTCTGGTATAAAGCAAGGTGTATTGAGGGTATAAGACAGGTATAATGAATGCAATATAAGGTACAAATGACTATAAAATCCAGAGGTGTTGTAGTCCTCCTGCCCCTATTCAGAACTAGCTGTGACTCAGCTCCCCTCCAGGCAATCTGGCTGCCATGCAGATTCAGGAGGTGCTTGTCCTATGGAAGTACTTCCATGAAAATGGAAGAACTGTTGTAGAGAACTGGCTCAAAGACCCGTGTAAGTCTTTGTCTCATTCCTGACAGTAGCTGGGAGCAGGTTAACTAGGATGGCATCTATGAGAAAAAAAAATGATAATTTTCAGTTGATGTTATTCTCAGTTTCTGGAGTTCAATGCTTTCTGGGCTTGATAATACGTAATAACTATGTGCAACAACAATAACTTACCTCTATGAATCTTTTTCCAGTCTGTTCATGGTTTCAGCCACTGAAATATCCTGTGACAATGAGCTCCTCATAGTAGTTCTTTATTTTATGCTAAAAAAACCAAACATTTGTACTTGTTTTAACCCTGTTGCCTACACTTTTCATTAGGTACTTCCCTTTTTTCATACTGTAAGGAACTGAATAAGCTCTTCACCTTCACACAAATGATAATTTCATAGGTTTGTCTCATCTTTCACCCTTCTTCATCCACCATTGTTGAATAATCACCACCTATTTAAAGTAGTCCAGACTCCTATAATCTATCTATTCACAAATTCCCTCCCACTGAATGACTTCTACTATTTTTATGTGCCATGGGAGCCTTTTACAAATCTGAAATAAACTTCAAGTTTGGTTATTGCAAATTTTCTGTCCTCAGCAATTTGTTGTATCAAATGTTCAACCTCCTTTTAAGGTTCCGTAGAATTATTGAACAAAACAAGTTCTAGAGGACATCCTTTCACCACCTTGCTGGAAACCAGTAAAAACTATCCTTACTTTTTGATTCTTATTTCATAGCCAATTGTTAATCCACAAAATGTGCAGTTCTTTTATCCCATGGAAGTCTCACTTATATAAGAACCCTAATGAGGAAGTGTAATGCGAGTCTTTTGGAAATCCAGCAGTGCCATGTTGACAAATCCTTTTTATTTATAAGCTCAGAAACACCCTCAATGAACTCCAGAAGATTTCTGATCACAAGTTAACATTTAACAAAAGCAATATTGAGGCATCCTTTATATTCACATACCTGCTTACTGTTTTCTATATTATACTTCTACAAATTGTCCAGTAACAGCAATTATTTCCCTAACAAAAGAGGAAAAAATAGGAAAGTTTAGTCACCATCCTTTAAATTTAGAATGAGCAGTGTCTTCAGGAAAGGACACCTTGGTTGAACACACATTGTTTTTCTGTTTGCCATTCACGACTTTCAAGGAGTAGGAAGGAGAAGGAGCAGTCAGGACTCCCTGGCAGAAATAAAGTCCGTGATGCCTTTACTCACACTGGCACCATGGAGGGAAAAGGCAGGGAAGTATAGTATTTTACAGACCACAGAATAAGATTTTTACGACATGGGCTGAAGTCCTTTAGAAGATTTTCTATACGGTGCTCTGGTGCAGATGATGGTAGTAAAGCCAACATTCCTTTGATGCTTGTTTAACTTTTCTCTTTAGCATTTAACTTTTCTGTTACTGTATATTTATTTCCTGGGTTTAGTTTGCCACCTGCAGACAAAGTGTAAATGAGAGAGCTGTGGCACTTTGTCATATGTGATAGATATTTGTAGGTGGCATGTGTTTTGCAAGGAAAACAGTTATTGAACTTGAATGTTATTTTCCATTTTTTTACCCAGAAATCAAATGGTGACGATAAATGCTGAGGGCCTGAAGTTCCTCAATTGTCATTGGGTAAATCTGTAATGCTCTAAAGGACAGGAGGAAGCTTGCCTTGGTTGGCAAAATTAATTTGATAGTCCTCCATTGCTGTAGTAGTAAATATTCCTGGGTAGAAGGTGTAAAAGTGTTTACTCTGAAAAGAGAGAAAGCACGCAAGTTTTCTGACAGCCCATATAGACTTCCACCCAAAATAGTATCTACTACAGCACTGGTGTTGCAAGAGTGATAATAAATCACAAGCTCAGGCTGGTCATCTGGAGCAGACTCCTTTTAAACTACAGCCTGTCCTGCTCCTATTAAAGTCAGTGACCATTCTGTGCCTTGTCTTTTTGCCACTGATGCAGAAAATGGACTTTCTGAACCATCAGAGACAATCTGGTATCCACGTAGCTGGATGTACTTTCAGAACCGTGCGTTACTCAGTTGGGTTGATGGGCTCTCCTTAAAAATGAGGGCTGGGCAGTGTTGGCAGCAGGTGCTGTTACAGCTCCTCCTTTCTTCTAGAAAAAAAGTAGTTAATGTACTGAGTGTTCCGAGCTCCCAAGAATAATGCTGATGGCAGTGGCCGAAGTTCAGGAATAGCAAAACAAAAATTGGCTGCTACATGGTTCTGAAAAGCACTGCGGGGACTTGCAAATGCAAGATCATAGTCAGGTGACAGAGCTTTAATTCTTTGCTACTGGCAATTTTGCCATGTGCATGGATGTTTTCCCACCACAAGAAACCATCAGAATGCCGAAAGCCAATTTACAGGTCCAGAAGTAGAAAAATCTCAAGAGTCAATTTTAATTATTTGTGACCCCAGAGGATTTTTGTGTTAGTAAACTGTCATTTTGATATTTAGGTTCAAACATGATGAGAGCAAACCAAAGAAAAAATTTGACTTGTTTCACAGTAAAACGTTGCAAAAGAGCAATTTCCATGTGCTTCTTCTAGCAAGGAGCTCCATGGATGGATTGAACGTGAGCTGAGTGTTTAAGATTTGAATGAATCATGCAAACTGAGTGACCAAAACTTATCCTTTCTCCTTAGGAACAACTACTTACACTGGAAAGACAAACAAGGAAGCTCATATCAATACCAAACCCAAACAACCTGTAGCATCCAAATACTCCATTTGTAGGGAGATACTTGGGGTTTTTAACAGTGATATTAACATTCTATGAGAATTAAACCCAAAGAAGGAGTTACACTTGGAGCACACCTGTGAGATTATGGCATGACTAAAGGAACTGGGAGTTTGTCACTGAGCAGTTGCAGTGTGTCTCCCTGTTATATATAAACATGTTTTGCCTGCATAAAGAGTGAATTTGGACACCATTGTGGTGGGAGAGCTCATAAAAGACTAGGAAAAAAAAAAGTAAAAAGAAACGTACTTGTTTATAGGTGGTGTCAGAAAAAGAAATAACCTCTGCAACAGTGTCTGGGTCTCCAGGGCTATGAAGGTGGCACTTTCCAGCTGCACAAAATTTACTGGAAACATAAAATTCAACAAGGAGAAATGGATCATTTGTGCTGATAGTCTGCTACAGAGATTCTGCTGGAGAATATTACCTCCCATGCCTCTGTTCCTCCTAATGCAGGGTTACTTCTAGTATTTCCATCTGGAAAGCCTGGTTAATTAATCAGTGTCCATCATCACGCTGTTGGATCGTCCTCCTGTCTTCTTCTCATTTGACCACAAGGAATTGATTTCTTTTCCAGGATGGAATGAATCGAGATCTGTGCAGATATGAGAGAACAGATTTTTAGACAGATATAAGGATAAGTGAACAATACTCAGTCTCTAACATGCTCTTGGACAAGGCAATTTATCTCAGCTACGGGTGGAAGAATGCAGAGAGTGAGACTTGACCAGGAATGCCAAATTCATTTCATCTCCATGATTTTTAGCTAGATTCACAAAGGACCATTAAAATACTTAAAATGCTAGCAGTTAATCATCAAGGGAGCTTCTGAATATATTAAAGAGTTTCATGGCTCTTCTTTAGACTTGTTTCCTGTCACACTAGAGATTTGTTAAATTCTTTTCCCGGGTGGCAGGCTTTTGTGTTTTTCTATGAAGTTTCTTACAGAACCATAGAATGCTTTGGGTTGGAAGGGACCTTTAAAGGTCATCTAGTCCAACCCCCCTGCAACCCTTTTTCTTGTTTGATTGTTTTCTGAGATAAGTCGCTAGGTGAAACGGTCACTGATTCTTATCTATGCTGGTGACTGTGCTGTTACTCTGAAAGATTTTTGAATAATAGTGTGAGAGAAAATGGTTATACCAGCGAGACACAGCTGTCCTGTCCCAATCTGACTTTGCAGAGCTATTGAAAGGAGGCTGAGCACAAATGAGCTCTGCTTCACTGCCCTGTGCCTCCCAGCAAAGAGCTGGAATCCAGCCCTGCTTTCAGGTTCTTTTCTCTTTCTGTTTGAAGACAAAATGAAACCAAGGGCTGAAAGAGAAAAATAGAAGGTTACCAGAAAAGAAATATTATATTAATACAGGAAAGAAAAGAAGAAAAAAAAAAAGAGTCTGTTCTGGCAAATACATCTGTTGCTGTATTGATCTCATTTTGCACAACACTTGCAGGCTCAGGTAGAGCTACAAGCAGGAGGAAAACTTTGTCTCCCACGTAGTCCTCTTGCAGTTGCAGCACTGCTTGCTTTCTGCTGTACGTCACGATCAGTCGGTATGTGACAGCTCATTATCTCATTCCTAAACCTCTACACAGAGAACTATCTTGATCACTTCAGAACATTTAGAGGATGGAGATTTACCTGACAAACCACAATTGTGACCACTTTACCTGCACTGTGCCACCTCCTTTTACAATTGACTACTTCTGAAAGCTGTTTACCCCTGTAGCTTTCAGAGATTCATCACTCCTGGGAGAGTGAACCTTTACCAAAGGAAAAGGAAAAATCAGTCTCTATTCTCCCAAAAATGGAATTCCGTGCTCATCTTCTCCACATCCAAATCAATCTGGTCCAAAAAAAAAAAAAAAAATACAATTCCTTTTTCTATGAAAGAGCAAACAATTCTGGGTGGAGGAGATATTTGTGGTTAGAAAAATGCAGCTAATTGGTTAACACCAGAAGAAATAATATCCAGCACCAAGCAGTTTCAGTCTTTCTTTTGAGAAGCTTGTCCAAAGGCCAGGATTTGGTTCCTGGGGAGCAACTTGGCCCTATGACTCTGGTGTGTTTTGAAGGTGTGAATGTGGTTTGAAGTTTCTACATGAGGCTGTGCCCTAAAAGTAAGACCAGGGCAGCCTGGCTGCGAATGCTGCTCAGCTATCAGTGCAGAGGATGCATAGGATCCAGTGGAGATGGCAGAAAGACACTCTCAGAGTTGTTTGAGGTGATTTTTAATGTTTGGCAAACAGCAAATGTATATTTTTGCTATGTAGAGACTGCTATTGTTAGACCTAAGGATTGTGGAGGCCCTGGCATTATCTTGAAGGGACATATAGATGTAGATAGGTATAAATGGAAGTAAAACCTTACTCCCTGTTTAGACATTTTCACAACGTGTTGTAGAAAAAAAATAAGAATATGGTTAGGAATAATTTTAATGAAAAAATTGAGTGTTTCTGATAGCTGGTATCTCTCACCATTCACCCCACTAGCTGAAGACTCAAACAGAAATTGACTGTCAGGGCAATAGTTATTTTAATATTTATTTTCCCCTTCCCTCAGGACAACATTTTCAATTTATTTATCTCTCCAATATTTATAATTCGTATCAGATATGCCTTTATCACCCATTCCTAATGCATATTTGTGTGACAATTCCAATGTTTTAAACACTAGCCCTTGAGAAGGGTGGTTTAGAAATAAAGACAAGATTCAGGCATCCAAACTGAATTTGGTTCCCAATGGTGAATTTGGTTCCCAGTGGTGATGTAGAGTTCCCTGGGGGCTGTGGGACACATCCCTGTAAAGTGCAGAGATTCCTCAGCTGGTGAAAGGAGTAGCCAGAGTATCGACAGTCTGGGGCTGAGCTGGGTCACTCGGGTGTCTCCTGCAGCACTTCACTCCTGAGCTTAGCTCCTTGACGTGCCTTTCATCACTCTGCACCTCCATAAAATCAAAACAAGAGTTCACTTCTCCTCCTCTTCAGGGTTGTCTTCCATCTATAGATGGCAAGTCTGCGGTGAACAGACGTTCCTGTACCGGGGTAGACCAGCCTATGTGCGTGCGAGTCTGTGTGTTTAACAGATTAAGTTAAAAACAATCTTTATCGCTTCATTTAACTAAAGCATTTTTCCAGACAAGTTCCTCTGCTCGAATGTTCCTTCTAATTATCATTTTCCCTTTACAATATGTTGTGTCATGCTGCTTAGGAGAAAGCTCATAGCGAGAGAGAGCACTGGGGTTGCGAAGGAAATATGTCCTGGCTATTAGAAAGTTCAATGAAGCGCTGACTTTTATATCATCATGTAGGGATGGGTGAAACAGTCCAGAAAAAAATACCCCCAGCTGAGCAACAATGTGGGGCTTAATATATCTCAGTTTCACGATGGTTTTTAAGGTTTCTCCATCAGTTGCGAGATCGTTTTTCTCCCTGTAGGGGTTTTTTATCTGAGCCGATTGGTCTCTGAGGCAGAGGTTGGGTTAGTCTGTGGAATTATAGCCCCGGCCAGGGTGCTTGCCAGGCTGATTGCTTTGTGCCCTGAGCACCGGTGGTTCTGCCCTGGGCTGCCTGGGGACCTGCTTTGCTCAGAAGGAATGATTTGGAGTTGCGTTCATTTGCTTTTATCCCAATTCCATGAGCTGTTTGCAGCTGTTAATTTAACAGTTTAGTGCTTCCATCTTCCATAGGCAGCAGTAACTGCTCCAGTGCCTTAGACATCGAAACTTCATTTCCAGTAACAGGACTTGGAGGACTGGGAGATGGTAGAAAAATGCTTTTGCTCCAGTGAACAGGGACAGCGTGGTGGCCTCATAAGTCAACTGAGAGATATTTTGTAAAATGAGCCTCTGTAAGCTACAGCTCTACAGGGATGAAACGAGAAGAGGAGAAGAGCTGTGAAAGCAAGGCCGTCTTGAGAGAGTCTTTCTAGGACATAGTGTCTCTGCAGTGCCGAGAGAGCTCAATTAACCCAAACAGAGAAAAGATTAGGTATAAAGAGTCTGTGCTAATGCAGGCAGGTGCATGTCCCTAAATACATAGGAATTGAGGAATTTGCTCTGTGGGAACACATCGAGCTAAACTGAGGAGAGACACTTTTTCCAAGCAGTAGTTAAACGAAAGTGCTGTAGGAGGAAGATTGAAACTGTTATATGGAAGAAAACATATTTCCATTTTATATCTTCTAAAGGACTGATAAACTTTATGAACATGAAGCTACCTCAAAAGCTTCTTATCCAAAGACTGCTCATGAGCCAGTAGCACTGAAGTCAATAGGAAACTTTTCAGGGATTTCAAAATGAGCTTTTTTTCCTCTTCTTTATAGAAAAAAAAATATCTATTTTTTGTTTTCCAACCCATGTTAACTTGTCAGATCAGTTGTCAGGCTGCAGTAGAAATTGAAAGCTTAATCATTACACTTATTATTTTTATTTTGAATTGTATTTATTTAGTCTTAGTTTCACAAGGTCTTTTATCTTACAGAGAGGAATTCATTCTCCAACATTGTTGTAAACTTTTTTTCCAGAATTCAAACTTTCCCATTTCAAACACCTACACTTACGACAAGATGTTCTCCCTTTCTCTGTGCTGCTCTGTCACCCCCGTGCTTTGATTTCAATTCTAGCACCACTGGAAACCTCCCCCTCCCCCCCCC
>WEIS01051427.1:27230-47235 GCA_013389965.1 Todus mexicanus | reverse complement strand
CCCCCCCCCAGGTTTTCAGTGTTCAGTGGGACTTTTTATTTTGCTTCAATGCTAAGCCATTCTCCAGCACTTGAGCAGTGCGTCATGCAGTGAATTATTATCAGCAGTCGCTACCAAAAACCAGTAGCAGTTGGAAAGATTGTGCAGTTGGTGTTGGATACAGTTCAAAGTCTTTTACACAGCCATGCGCTAATTTTTCTGTTCTAGGGCACTTTGCAGGGTCTTTGTACCATGCAACTTCAGAAATCTAATTTAATCAATTAAGTTAGCTACCTGATCTCCTCCCCTTCGCTCTATAATCGATGGGGACTGGGAAGAGCTCCTCTAGAGTTTGACTTAGAGCAGCTAAAACTAAGCAAGTTTCCTGTTTGAAATGCTGCCTCATAGCAGGCTGAGTTTCTCCTTGGATTTCTGAGAGAGTTAAATTAGACTAGTTGGTCATCTCAGGCTGGTTGGTGTGAATTCCTGCCTTTGTACACTTACTCATAGGATCCAAATAAGAGACAACTTCAACTCTGAAGTCCTCCTTCCATAAATAATTCCAGCTTCCCCTGTGACTTGCTACATCAGGCAAAAGCATGGGAGTATGACACTGTGAGAAGCTTTTTTATAACAATGAAGTTATTTTCAAGAAGTGATTGCACAGCTCAATCACAGGAACTTACTGGTGGATCTCCACAGATGTCCAGGACTCTGTGGTTCCAAACCTAGCCTTCCAAGAGAAATAACTTATATTTTTTTCCATTCTTAACATCCACACTTAGGCAACACTGAGCTGCAAACCCCAGAATTTTCACTAATTCAACTTAGTCAGTATTACCCTGCTCTATGCTGGAAAATGCCAGCTCAGTGCATCTCTACATTACTTCAAAGCTCCACAATCAACTCATGAGCCTCAGCTCCTGGTTTTATGTAATGTTCCTGCATTTGTGTATAGACGACAATTTCCAGGCTGTTCATTAAAGATCCCAATGTCCTTTTCAGAGTCAATGGAATATATGATCTTGTCCTCTTGGGAGGTGCTGCCAGGATTGTTTAGGATCTCAGAGGTAAGAACATTGGTTTTTCCCTCTGATGTGCTTCGTAGCTCCCCCTGTGCTTTCAGTATCGATGTGTTATTTATTGACAATTCCTTATGCTTCTATAACTCTCCTTTGAACAGTCATTTGCTTTGCTGGCCAGCATTTAAGTCCTGAGATCAGTGATTTTTCTCATGGCCCATAAAATAAGAAAAGTAATTTCATATTTTATTTCTGCCTGGTGGAAATCCATATCTGGAAAATTGGGGTAGGCTAACAATTCATTGGCAGGCACTGGGCAACTCATATTGTATGAAATCAAACTGCAAAATGTTTTTTATAAATAGATGTGCAGATTTTTGAAGGATCCTTGTGATCAGTGGACTCTTCTAGGTTAGGTAAATAATCCCCCAAGACAGAAAGGTAATATGGATGTTTTAGGTTGCCTGGTTAGACAGATACAGTTATTATACAAGCTGTGATACCTGATGGGAATTGCCCTATGACTTTATTGATTTAGATTATCTTGAAGTACTAGAGTATTTATAATATCTCACCAATGCTCTGATGCAGTGGAGTTCAAGCATGAAGCTAAAAAGCTTCTGTGATATTATCTATTCATCTATCTGCCTGCCAGACAATGGATAACCTTCCAGACTCAAGGACCTGCGCCTGCCTGTTAGCATTGCTAAGTGGTAAGTAGCAAGAGTGGTTTTTCTGAAGTGAGGAACCTGCAGGTCATAGCAACACTCAGCATCTAAAAGTCTCTCCCAGTAGAAAGAGGATGTGAAGGACCAGGAGACTTGTGGAGAGCTGGGTCATCAGAGCAGCTGGGGTGAGTCTGAAGGACTCAGACAACGGGGAGAAGCAGGCTTGTATGCATCAGCTCATTGTTTTTAATGTAACTCTTCTCTGTCTTCTCTGAAAAGCTTTTGTTTTAATGGATGATAAAATATTTTAGAAGACTGTGCAGGCTGCTTAAAATTCCCTCCACATTGACCGTTGTGCCTGCCATAGGAGGGAAGAGCTGAAAGCTTCAGGTCTGGGTAAGGAAGTGAAAAGAGACCTGTAGAGACCAGGGCTGGGGCTGGTTTGGGAGCTCAGGTGCTTTCTGTGTACCTGGGCTAATTCTGAGCACTGGGATGACTATCAGACATGCTCATGAGAAAAAGATCTGTTTACGGAAATGTTCCTAGAAGGGGAATCTTGAAACTGAAATCACAGCCTTTTCCAGTGCAAATCTGTTTCTAAGGCTTCTGCTCATCCCAGCAGAGACTGCAGTGATTCCAGGTGGTCTTCGCATCTTATTGAGCCAGAGCAGGTACTGGAGATCCTTAGCAAACTGCTCACTGGCAGCCTATCGGGCGAGAATTGTTTACTGAGGTTATCCAGCAAGTAATTTCAATAGTGAATAAATACAACAAAATCACCATCTGCCTGTGGATAATTGGAGAACAGAACTAGAGCTCAAATTCACAGAGCAGATTATTCCTCTAGCTCTGTTGGGAATGTAGAATGGGACCCACTCATGCTATTATTTGATCTAGACCAAAAAATCTTTTGCTTCCCTGAATGTCAAACTCATCACAGACACCTAAACTGATGCTAACCCTGTGTTTACACCCCCCTGCGGGTTGCTTGTGAGACTTTCTAATTTGTGGACCGTGGAAAAATATTTTCTGACATTTGTTATTCTGTGCTGTTTGCTATTCTGTTGTAGCTTTTGTAACTTTAACCAGTGCAAGAAAGGTGAAAGACAGATGTGCTAATTAGATGACGCTAAATTAAACAACTGATTTCTTAATTTATGTGGTTAAAGTTAGGGGCCTGACTTAAAAGCCCGAGAAATGTGTTGAAAAAAATAATCAAATTTCTAACAAATTTCCTTGGACCCATCTCTTACAGAAACACCCCAAAAACCTGATAACTTCCATAGAAAAACATCTCCCAGTGTGAGGGGCTTTGGAATTCAAGCTCATGATTAATTTTTCTGAAGTTATTAGATGTTGTGGGTACACCTAAGACTCAAGTTTCCCTCAAAGCCTGAGTTTGACGTTATATGATGAGGCTTCTGGAAAGAACACCGAGTCCTTTGAATGCCTCTCTTGGTATTATAACCTGAGACGTACATTTTTAAAGCATTTTCTCTTACATCTGGGTCCAGGTCTTGGTTATTTTTATAGATGAATAGTGATTCTCATCTCAATCACAAAACTGCAGAAGCTGTGCTTTTGGAGGAAAATTCAAAACGCTTACTCTGATAGAGCAAACCAAACACATACTTGATAATAAAGGACTGTAATCAGAAATCTCTAGTCTACTATTAACCAATCTTAAAATTATGGTGACCTGAAAGATTTTCCTCCTGAAGGTGAAAAGGCAGAAGGTTATAGTCTGGCATCAGGAGCACTGTTGCATGCCTTAGGAGTCGTACATTTGGCTCTACAACTGGAGGTACTCATCATTTTTATCATTGCTAGTACTTAATCCATGTTTGTGTGACTGTTCTATAGTTGCCGTTGCAGTGTAAAAATGAAATAATGGTTTAATAGTGTCTTCAGCCATGGAGACCATATTATATCACTTACAGATTATGCTCATAATATTTTGTCTAAGATAAAAATAAGATTATTGGTGAAAAGACGCATTAGAGTGACAAAGACTTTCATATTTAGAGGAATGTTATAATTTGGGGCAGCATAACCTGGGAATACTTGGGGAAAAGTATTGGAATGTATAAGACACTTTGTCAGCTTGCCAGAATAATAAGAACACATTTCAGTGATCTGGAAAACGAGGCTGCTTTCTTGAGTTTAGAATTAAAGGCTGTGAAAAAAAGCCCTACCACTTAGGTTCCCTCCTCTCCCCACTGCTTAATAAGGTTTATCACGACAGTGGTGGTAGTAAACAGGAAGGTAAAAATCCCCTTTGGCAGTCAGATGATCAACCATAATGGTTATTTCATTTGATTGTTAGTTCAAGCATTTAAACAAAGGGAAAGACTTTGTCTATTGTTTCCTTTAATACTGGTTTTGTTTTCTTTCCTTCTATTTCTTGAACGATATTAAAAAAACCCCACAAACAACAACAAAAAGCAAACCAGCAAACCAAACAGTAAGAGGTTTCCAGGGTTGCATTTTATATTAAAAACATAGATTTTTATTTGTTTGTCTAATTTTCTATACGCTTCCTTTCATTGCCAGGAACTAGAAGGTGACAAATGACTTTGGGAAAGGATAAGAGAAAGAGCTTCCACAGTGACATTTAAATTGGAACCCATGCTTGGTGGCATGCAGATGATTTAAATACATGCCACTAATGTGCAGCTATAAAGGCAGATTTTTAAAATGCTTTTGCCTCCTTTACGGCTGCTTTAACACGCATCTGGAGAGTGCTGTGATCCAACAGAGCCCTTGTAAATAAGCTGCAATTGTTGTCTTTCAAAGCCTTTTCTTTACCAGTGTCACTCAGGTGAGCTGCATTCCGGAGGTTATAAATAATGATTATCATCTTAATGCTTACTACGCAGATAGAATTGGTGGTGTTAAAGTCACCTCACGGTGAGCACTCCTGACCCTACTTCTAGGTTTACTATTCAGAGGAGGGTCATAGTGTGTCAAGTTCCCATAATTCAGAACTCCACGTCTACTGCCAGCAAACGTATTAATCCATTCTCTAACCATACGCAGGGGGCAGACCTGGGATCACTGTCACTGCAAGCAAGTAAATTATCTTCTGCAATCAGCACGTGCCTAATACATGTGCCTGACCTTCTCTTATATTCTCAGAAAGGTCTCCACCCTCCTCCAGCAGTGAGTACACAACTGTCATGCCTAAATCAAGGAGTGCTCCTTTAGTATCCCCTTTTTTCTTGTTAGCAGGAGGGTTAAATTAAATTCATGCTTGTAGGTACCACTGATCTTCGGGAAGGGCTGGGTCTCTACCTGACCATGATGGCTTGTGCCCCGTTTGATTTAGCGGTGAAGCAGAAGATCTTTCTTATAAGACTCTTATAAGACCTTGTCACGTATTATAGCATATAATAACATGTTAATGCTATTATTCACTATTATATATATAACAATGCTATTAGCATTAAAATCAATATTCCTATATATGCTATAACATTATAATAACGTTATTTTGGCAGCACAGCCAAAATCAAACTCTTGCAACGTGAAAGAAGACCTCCAAATCCAGGGCTATCGATGCTTAATTGGCATGAAAACCCCAAGTTCCCTTGTGGTTTATTACTGTGATTTTAGTAGATTTGCAGACTCTATTAAACAATCTCTATTAAATAAAGATGAACCCAATGATTAAATGTCTCTCGTTACCTTGGATGAACTTACTGAGAGACTATCAATGTAAAATCTGAATATTTCCCGTGAAACAACTGAGATATAAAATATCTGATACCATGGTGCCTAAAAAGGAATAGTTTAATGCCTTTTTTATCTAGCTTCTTCCCTTCAGGGAAAGGGGAGATGGAAGGGGAAATGGCAAATGCATATCAGGAGGAACAGAGGCGATATCTGCACAGCAGCATTTCTGCTCTCCATCCTGTGCTGCCGCACTCCAGTGGTGCCTTGACCCCTGTCTGATAAATACAAGTCTGGAAAACAAAGAATCTTCAAAATGTTTATGAGGGTGAAGTTGGATTAAGGGTCAACTTTGCTGTTTGTCTCATCTTGTCATCTTACTGCTCTCCTCTTCTCCTTCATCTGACCCTGACATGTCAAACAGCTTGGTTGTCTTAGTGCTTGGGTGGATGCTGATGGCACCTTATCACATCAGAGCTGTTCTGGGAAAGCAGCAACTTCTTTCTGGGGTGCTGTTCATCTTTGTTTTGATGGTAAAATGTCTATCTATGTGTACATATATATTTAAATGGAAACTTCCTACTCTTTAACTGAATCAATCCCTTTTTTACCTCTATTTGCAGAATGGAATAGGTTGTAAGCCACAATTACCTCCCTCCTTAGGTAAGAATTTGCCTTTTCTGTCTTTGTACATTTCTCACCTGTCTCTGCTCCCAGACCATCACTCCTATTTTCATTTTCTAAAATTATTCCGAATGCATTCATTGGGCTTTTTGCTTCTTATACTTAGTCAGCTCAGTCTACCCTCAACACAGACCTTTCCAAATCTCCCCTGTTATTCCTATGTCTAGTTTTTATACTTAACAGCCCTTCTATTCTGCTGTTCCCTCAGACTCTTCAATCTCAGTGTTATACCTTTAGCCATGCCGCCCCTGCTTAGGACATATTCCTCTAGTATTCCCCAGGCAGCCTTTTCTCTCCTCCATCAAATCGGTCTTCCCGCATATTCCCTCTAGCAGTTCTTTCCATCTCTTTCCCTTTACCCAGGTTTCCTCGCTCCTTCCAACACTCAGCTATTGTCTTGCATGCTCGTTTGCCTTGCCTGACTTTGCTGGAAGCTCTGCCAAGCATGGACTCAATCTTATTTCAGATTATTAATGGGGCTGGGAACCCCTGGTGGGAGGATGAATTTCAGGTTTCTGCGGCTGCATTGCAGAAATACAACATTACCACTTGAAAGCTGGGTCCCCTCCCCACTGAGACAACTTAGGACACGTTTCATCAGTCCTGACTTTCACATATAGCAGCAGAGCATTGGGGAGATGTGAGCACAAGAGGCCTGCGGGTGTCCTTTCACAAGAGGGTTATTTATTCTGAAGATGGCTCCTCTATGGCATTGCCAAGCCAACTGGAGCCAGCAAAGGCAATCTGGAGCAAGGCTGAAGCAAAAATCTGCCAGAATCACATGGGAAAGGAGTATTGAATCTTCGAGCACCTGGGTCCATGAATGAAGTGAGGACTAGGTGCAGCCAGAAGTCAAGTGGAGCAGCATGTGGTGTAGCAACAGCAGATAATTGGGATGAGCCGGCAGCCAAGCAGCATTGTTGCATTACAGAGAAATGTTGGTTAACTTGGAGGAGCATGAGATGAAATTGGAAAGGATGAAGGTGACAGATGAAGTAAAGAGCATTTTCACAAATACAAAGCTCGAGATGACTGCTCTGCTTCCCATCTGCTCAGTTAATGTGTCTTAGGTCAATAGGATCATGAGAGTCCGTAGCTACTGAGCACGGAGTCAGACCTGGAGAGGCTGAGCCACACACACACCAGTGACAAGCACCTGCCCTGTGTTGCTGACTTGGAGCAATTCAAAGCCCGAAGCGCCTCAATCTGCTACTCGCTACTGGTTTTCTGGCTCCCTGGGTCTGTGCTGGGGGCTCAGAACAAACAGAATGAACTGATGCAGGTGAGTAAGAGGTTATGGAGGTGCTATAATTCCTTCATTCTCCCTCTGAAAAATCCATGCCTGGTGTGAGATGTCTGAATACCACTGAATATCTGGACGCAAATGTATAAACACAGGGAAGGACAATTTAGGGACAGTTGCAAAATACTCAGTAGAAGGATTCATAGACTTGAGGACCAGGAGGGAATATTATCATCATGTAATCTGACTTCCTGCATAATACAACTCAGGAAACCTCAGTTAATAATTTCTGCATAAAGACCATAACTTCTGTTTGAGTTATAGCATCAATTTTCAAGAGACATCCAGTCTTGATTTAGAGAGGATAAACTTTGGGTTCTTTTTATCTGTCTTCCAGCGTCTGAGCCTTGAGGGTAAAGTCACATCAGGTT
This sequence comes from Todus mexicanus, assembly GCA_013389965.1. Taxonomy (NCBI): domain Eukaryota; kingdom Metazoa; phylum Chordata; class Aves; order Coraciiformes; family Todidae; genus Todus; species Todus mexicanus. Next base: position 39,536 of record WEIS01051427.1, on the reverse strand, counting down.
TTGAGCTTTTCTCTCCAAACATAACGGCTAGATAATAACTTATGTTAAATAAATATATATATATATATATAAATTAAAGCCTTTTTTCATCTATGACTTGGTGCTTTAAACAGTACACCCCAAAAGTCTGAAGCTTCTGATAACATCCCAACTTCTGGCAAAACAATTATCTCGTTCCTGGAGCCAGACCAGATGAGCAGTTTCAGAAGGCAACCTCTTTTCCAAAGAATTCCACCCAAGCAGAGGGGACAGGCGGCCCTGGCCCCATCAAACATTGTACCTTTGGAGCTCTCTCATCCCGTCTGAGGTCTGACCAGCTCTTGCTCCAAATCACCCAGAGCCACCAATGGAAAAGGCATAAAAGGGTCTGAGTATGACGAAGGTTAATAGATGCTGATGTGGGAGTAACCGGGGCTGTCAGGGAGCGATTAAGCTGCCGAATAATCTTCCACCTGGAGCTGTCAGGCCGGTGTCTAATGTTTCATTCAAAGAAGGAGCTCTACATTCCTGATGAGTAAATGACAGAGAAGATTTCAATTAGAGCTGCTCTGTGACTCAAATCCTGACATACCCTGACAGTTTACTTTCAGTTCTCCTGCTGTTCTCTGGGGGACGCCAGCCCATTAATAACCCATTTTAAGGTGGAGAGAAGGGATGTTTCTGCGGTTGATTAGCACGTAGCCATCAGTGGGTAGGGAGGATGTACCTTTTCCGAGCTGTGAATTGTCTTTATTACAGATATTTGGATGGGGTAGGAAAGGAGTTTAAAGCTGTTAATTTGAGGGAGCTGGTCCTGCCATGACATCGATGTAAGAAGAGGCAGATCCTGCACAAGCAGTTACCTGCAGGGTGTTTCATGCTCCACCAGCCCGGCCTCAAACTGGGGGTGGGGGCAGAGGAGGTTTGATCTGCAGTAGGATTTCCCTTCACTTTTCCGTGTTGTTCAAAACAGGATAGGTTGTAAACTTGAGTTGCATTTAGTGCAGAATGCCCTGGGTGAGGGCGGAGAACTAAGAAAAACTGTTTAGCTACATGCCAAACATTTTGCTTGGCGATATTTCTCGGTTTGAATTTAGCCTAAATTAAGAAATGGTTGAGTATCATGAAAACAAAATGAAAGCTTTCATTTTGGGGTCAAACAGGACATTTCGGTTGATTGGAAGTGAGTATTTACTCCTTTTTTCTTATTATAGTGGAAAAAGGGTTTCAGGTCAACACAGAACAACTCTGTTTTGTTTTCCAAATGAACTGAAAAATCCATTACGCTCACAGCTGTACCTGCAATATCTCTGCTGCTCTGCTTCTGAGGTCCCCTATGGAGCTGTCAGCAAAACAGAAGATAGAAGACAGATGAAAATGGAGTTTGGGGGTTTTCGTGTCTTTCTTGCTCCTGTAGAGATGAAAGTGAGCCACACCTCACAAACCTGAACCTCCCTCTGGATCTTTCTCAGGAGTTTTAGATGCTCTTACTCAGGCCCTTATCTCTAGAAAGGGTTCAAGTTAAGCTCAGCACTTTATCCCTCGTCCCACTTCATATCTATGTTTTTCAGTGAAAGATAATATTTGAGAGGACATGGCTTCATCCCTGTTACTTCAGGCCATGGAAAAACCCCACCAACCCAGGTGAGTCCACAGGACATTTCTGTTCCCTGCCTCTGCTTGCCCTTGGGTCATTCTTCTTAGTTCTGCTCTGAGGGACTTTCCTGCTCCCACCAGCCCATGCATCACCAAGCCATGCTCTGGCATCACTGGCTGTCAAACCCCACCAATACCCCAATGTAGGGACTGGATTTTCATGCTGGGACACACGGGATTTCTTCCATGCCTTGATGGAAAATACTTGTTAAGAAGATCTGATTAGGAAAAGACTGTTCGTGTGATTTCAGAGATGATGGGTTTGAAGAAAACAGCTAATTGGGAAGGTTTGTACGTCATGAGCATTTAGATGCCCCTGCAATCTGTGCATGGCATGGGGCAGGGAGGAGAGTGGGCTTTCCCATGAGGTGTGTTTGCCCAGCTGGAGAATGGCCGTAGGGTTTAAAAGGTAATTTAATGAAATAACTCCATGCAAATAATTCCCTGTGCTGCTGAGAGATACTTCACATGTGTCCATCTCTCTGCATTTCAGGGGCTCCTCTGTTCCCCTGCTTTCCCTTGTGTGTATTGGGAATATTTCAGGCCGCAAAGAAGTCAGAGAGCTCTTTGCTTTTTACAGCCAATTTGCACCCTGCAGAGACTTATTTTCTCACGGTAATATGTATCACGGTGCTCCTTCATTTGCTGGCCAGCAGTGCCACTCTTGCACTCCCTGTGCTGTGCTGCCTTGTGCCGTTTTCTCGTTGATCCCTCTCCTGCTGGACCTTCAGCCCTGGGGCTGCTCTGCCTGCACAAACCCTGCAAGAGAGGCAATGACCGATTGTCTGGTGAACTCCTTGCAAACCAGGTGAAAATTGTTTGCCCATTCTGCTAAACTTGAGAAAAATGGTTCTCAAGCTGTTGTGCTTCTTGGGGAGCAATCCAGTGCGTTTCTACCATGTTCCCATTCACCTCAGTGCAAAGTGATGGGAAAATAGGAGGAAAACACTGCTGGGTGCAGACCTGGAGATGAAGCCGGTCAAAGTTTACAATGCGGGCATGAAAACAATGTTTTTTTCCTTTGGGCTGTGAGAGCCCAGGCTGGCTAAGAACAGCCTGATTTACAACCATTTCTCTTCAGCACCTCTTGGTTCATCCTCATCACAAGTCACCACATGCAATAAATCCTAGTGAAGAAGAGTGAGCTCATGTTTGGGCTTTGTTTTCTTCCCTGTTTGCGCTCTGCAAAAAGACACATCAAGTGACCCCTCTGAGCTGGTTCTGAACGTCAGGAAATGTTGTCAGGAGGAAGCATGATTTTCTGACTCGCTCTTTTCTCTTCGCTGGGCTCCAGAGGCTCTGGCCTGGATTTACTGCCTTGTTCTCTCTGCTGTCCATTGGGCTTCACTTTAATGAGCGCTTGGAGAGTCATTCAGCGTTACTTTGCTGTGTGAGGGGGCACAACCTCAGTTTAAGATTGAAGACCAGAGCTCCCCTGCTGCAAGGCTTGTCCCTACCATAACTTTGGCTCTGTGTTTAGCACATATAAAACCCCATAAGGAAAGTTATCATATTTTTGCTAGCTTGTAATGATGCTGTGTGTGTAGGACCACAACTATTCTGTGAGTTTTTAAGTTCTACCAGGCTGCTTTTATCAGAGGAGTGCAATATCTGGAGCAAGGGTGCTGTGGAGTTTGCCTTGAGTCTAATCAGTGGAAGTTATACAGCCAGGGACAGAGATTTCCACTTGCTCTGCTCATCCAGAGCACAGGAAGAGGGAAGAAGTGGTCCAGGGTTTAGCTGATGTCTACATTTGCCTTTTGTCTACATAAGCATTTGAATGACAATAAATATCAAATAATTCTAGTGATAATTGCTGGGTGCTGGTATTTTTAGAAAACTATTTGCAGAAGCAGACAGAGCTGAGAACTTCTTTCCAGCAGGCTCCTGGAGACTAAAAGCTCTCACGTTTTAGAAAACAGCAGTAAGAAATGCTTTGTGAGCTTTTTTTTTTCCTCTCCCTCCTCTTGTGTCTGCTCATGATACCTTCATCTTGACCTTCATAAGGGCTTCCATATTTTTAGTTTCTTACCTCTCAAATACCTCCTGTCCTTCTTTTCTTGTCTAGGGCTGTGTCTGTCCTGCTGAGCTATGAACTCTCAGACAGAAACGTGCTATTCTACCTATTACATGTGGTGCCAGTCCAAAGGCAGACCTACTGCTGGAAAAAGCCAGTGCGTTTACCATGAGTACATAGGGGGTTTCAGGTATCCTACTGTGCCTTTTCCCAATGTGCACTTCCCTCCTAGAGCGAGTGCATTTCCAGCATCCCCAGCATGGGCTCGCACCACTGTCATAAAATGGCTTTTTCTGTGATCTCCATGGTGCTGCTCTTATAAAAACTTTGTGATTAATGGTCTTTGTCCCTTTTCTTGCAGGGGAGAGGCTGTGGGTGAAATACAGCCATAGGTGGGATGCTGCAGGACCACTACACATCCATGGCAGCCTCTCTCAGGTTTGTGTGACAAATTTAAAATCTTACTTTTGTCCTACAGCATGAGGAGGAGAAGAGGAGGGATTTGAGGCTGGTCTTGCAACCCGTCAGTAAAGTCAGGACTGGCTATTGCAGCAACTCTCCTGCTCCATCTAAACATTCTACGTTGATGAGGCCTCATACAATGATGTCCTAGAGATATATTTTATCTTGTTGGATACAAGGTGTCGCTGGTTTTTTTTCACTTTGCAGCCCTCTCACACCATGCTCTGCATGTACCCTCTGGTGGGTTCAGTATCAGGGATGTGCTCATAATTTTGCGGAACAGGAGAGGTGGTCACAGGACCTCCAGCCGTGCCTTCTCCATGTCTGTGAATGATGGTTGCATCGTACATGGGGGACGAGCAGCATATTAGACACAACGAGGTTTTGGCACATCCAGTTATTTTGCCCCATCACTCTGTCCTGCTTTCTTTTCGTGTGTGTCAGCAAAGGAAAGGCAGGATTTATAGTTGCTTCTCGTGGCTTCCAACACCTGCCTGTGCAGGGGAGGCTTTGCTCCTGTACACGGGGCCACACACAACACCCATTTAACAGAATCTGATACACAGGCTGCAAGTGATGAAAATAAATGGAGCCTGTTTTTAATAAACTTGAGAATAAAGTGTGAGAGCAAGAGGAAGGAGAAGTGGGCACAGGAGAGAAAAAGCAAGAGGAAGTGACTTTCCAGTGATCATTAGCCAGCGGGCTCTCTTTGACATGCAGGTCTGTGCGAATGCACTTGCTGAAAGTTCCGTGGCGGAGACAGTGCACCTAATGGGATCTCGGGGGAGGCATCCTCCGCCCATGGATAACAGGCTGCGAGACAAAGCTGTCACCTTGCTCTGATTTACTGCTCTCTTGCAGCAGGGAGATGAAAGTTTGCACTTCTTGAAGCAAAGCAGGCAACAGAACTTCTTATGGCAACACTACATCAAAACCCAAAAAGGAAGAAGTGACTCAAGCCAAGCAGGATGAGGAGGGAGAAAAACATCCAAACAAAGGTAGCCTTGCGTTTTAGATCTGGGAAATGTCTGGTGCATCAGACTGATTTACTAAGAAGGATGTCCTATAACTTTTGAGCTCAGTGACTAGAGGAATGACTACCGGAACAGGGTCTTCACAGGAAAATCCCTGTGTGAAAAATGTATGTAGTATATGAATATTTATTTATAATTGGATTTCTAGGTGACAAGTTTAGATTTTTTTACACTGAACATGACATGGCAATGCAAGTGTTGAAGTGAGACTTTGCAGACTTCAGGTTTGTGTTGTGTTTTGTCTCTCCCATGCAGCCTCTGTGAAACACACACCTCTTTGTTCCTCTCCCTGCAAAGCAACCATCATGGCACGACTGCAGCTTTGGGGGCTCTTGCAGAGATTTTTCGTTAGAGCCTGAGGAACAAATGAGCATGACAGCAACAAAGACAACAGAGGTAACTCCGGAAGAGTTACAGGCCTGCGAGTGTGGCTGACTGTAATGTAAGGTCACAACTCCAAACACATTACAATCCCCAGGAGAAGAACCTTGCTTCTCATTTTGCTGGTAGCAGTGGCAAAAGAAAGATAAAAGAACCAGAACTGGGGCCAGCTCGAGTGCTTTAGTGTTGCAGCAGGACCTTGGCTTAAACAGTGCTAAATTTTATTCTGTAGAGCAAAGAGTACAGGGGATGTGCTGGTGGGTGTTAAATTCCCAGGCCATATCAATCTCAAAAAAAATATCTCTGAGCTAAAAGAAGGATGAGGCTGGAGGTGGTATCAGCGGGGCTGGCTAGATGCTTGTTCTCAATCTCCATGACTCTTCCTGCATCCCTGAAAAAGACAAGTCTTGGAACAGGTATGACAAAAATTGAGGCCAGAGAGAGAAAACAAGAAGCCAAAGGGGAGGTGACATCCTTCTGTCCTCATCTGTCACCTTCCCCAGCAACATGTCCTTTGGGAAAAGTGAAGGATGGCATAGTCATTTGTGAGCAGGCAGAGCTGGGGGTGATCTGCCCTGGGGGAGTCACTGAAGGAAACATCTCTGGGCAGGTTCTTGGGTTGGCTCCCCTGAGTCAGTGTCTGGTGTCATTGCCCAAGACAACCGAGTCTTCTCTAACCTCAGGCTTCTGGGATTTAGCGAGGTGGCAAGAGGGGACTGGTGTGCAGATGGCTCTGGAGTGGACTCAGTGTGCATAAGCAAACAGGGAGATGGGAGATGTTTTTCTCTTTAATGTCATCTCAAGTCTTTCTGGAGCTGTCTATTTATTGCCAATCTGTAGGTCCACAAGATGATGAGATGGATAAAACAGGATGGTAGGCTTGCAGGAAAAGAGAAACTATTAACAGACCTGTTGATTCATTCTACTTCTCAACTCATGTGGATTTAGGGATAAGGGGAGGATACATTTTCCGGTATGGGGGGTTTTTTTCAGCTCTTAGGTAGCCATTAACTGTCTGTGGACCATGACTTTCATTTCCTATCAGCTTTGAATTACTCAATCTGGGACAGAGCTGGAAGGTAATTTCAAGAGGTGAAAAGAGGTGGGGAAACCCCCAACCTTTTATGTAGTTCTCACTGTTGCTGGCTTACATTCTGCCCTTTTTCAGGGCTTGTATTGAAGACAAGTTGATAGGGATGCTGCTGTGGGCAAGAAGAGATGACAGGCTTGCCTAGATGGTCAATTGTGGACCAGTCCTGCAAGCAAACTAGGGTTATCAGAAAGATTCAGCAGAGGTAGAATCAGCATTACCTTCAGCAGAAGGAAATTGGTATGTATGGCCATGTAGCAGGCAGATGAATAGTACATTGCTTTTTGTGTGCAACTGTACAGTGAACAAAGAGATTTTCAACCATTTTTAACTAAAGTTACAACTACTGCAAACCCTTAAACTAAGAGGGTTTGGGAATAGTTTTGGTTCTTCCCACACATTCCTGCTTTGTCTCTCTCCTTCACCTTGAAATAGTGCTTAAGGATGGAAGCAAAATCACTGCTTCACTTGGAAGAAACAAATGGCTCCACATCTACTGTGTCCCCTCTCTAATAGATTAAAACCTGAATTGCAATAGTGCTCCTCTAGGCTGGTTTCCACACCTCACATCCATCCCTCACCCCACCATAACCGGCGTGCTTTCAGACTCAATAGAAACACCAGCTTTTACTTTCCTTCTCACCAGAGTTTTTTTCTCCGTGAACAGACCCACAATTCTGTGTCAGTTTCTGATATTGCTGAGAGCTTTGCACAAACAGGAATAGATTTAATAGGGGATTTAATGTAATTAATTTTATTTGATTAGTGGGGGATCAAAATTTAATAGGGGAGCTGGCCCACATATGGCAGTTGAGTGATGGAGAGATCTTCACTCACGCTGAGCATAAAATACAACAAAGCAGAGCCATAAATAAATAAATGAGGAATGGGAGAGAAGAATAAATCAGGAATGACAGGATACTTACCTTGTTCTCTTTCAGTGTTTTCCTTCCCCACTTTGGAGCAGATTTCCCCTTTCTGGATTACCCAGAGCAAAAAACCCACCACAAGTTCAGAAGCTGATGAGAAGTTAACTACACCAGCACACTGCCTGGTGACCAAGCCGTCCTGGCTTTACTGATGGGAGAAGGTGAATTCTGGCTTCAAGATGTGGCTTTTGGTTAAAAATGTAGAGGGGCATTAGAAATTAAAGTAACCCCTCAAGCTCAGAGTAGTTACTGTGTACTTTGGAAAGTGCCATCAGTGTTCAGCTGCTCAGAGTTTGCTCAGCGAGATTGTGGTTGAGGCTACTTTGCGTACAACCGTCCTACTGATTACTCTCATCTTCCTCTTCCCCAATTAGGAGAGAAAAGATAAAATTCACATTAATTAAAAACTAACTGAGGACAAGATGACAATCCTAATGTAGCAGCCCATGTTCCTAAGGAATAACAGGCTCGTAAATACCACCAATCCAATTTAGAAAGGACAGTATCGGTGTTCTGAAACCTAAAAACTGTTCTCACTAATAGTGGAAAAGGATCAGAAGGTCCCATTTAGTTGTTACCTGGGTGTGGGATGGTGTGGTGAGGCACTGTAGCACCCAGCATGTGAGATGGGTAGCAGGAGGTGAAACCCTGCACGTTGTGCGCTAACAGCAAGAGACTCTACCAACCCCTTGCGCCAGCTGGGGGTGCTGGCAGGGGCAGCAGCAATACCATGTCCCTGTCTGTCCTGTGCACATCTCAGCACTGCAGATGAAGCTGAATCCCTGTGAGGATGGGAAGTGTCCCAGTCCTGCCCCAGCACAGGGCCAAGCTGGGTGGGGACAGCTTTGGTAGGATGATGTTTACAGATCCTGCTGCTGCTGCCGAGCAAGGAGGGATGTGGGAGGGAGTGGTGCTGCTGGGGAGATGCACCCACTCCATTTCAGAATGGATGCTCCCTCCTAGACCCCATTCTGAACATGCCAGTGAGCAGCAGGAGCCAGCCTGGCTTTTGTGGGCTCTGTCCCAAGCGCCACTGGCAGCAAGTCCAGACCATTTCAGCTGCCGCTGGCAATCCCTTTGCGTGCCCAAGCGTGCAGCTGGCTCTGCCTCTGGGCAGGGATGGAAATCACAGCAGGGCTCACGCTCTGTCAGAGCAGCTTTGTCCAAGCTCCCTTAGAGGCTCCTTGACTCCCTCCATGGCAGAAAGCCTGGCACATTGTCCCTGGTGGGGAAGCCAAAATTATGCTGGCTGATGGCTTCCACACCCCCCTGTTTCCTCGACCAGGCCAGGCAGGGTGTGAGCTGGCATCGCAGGCTGGGACCAACACACACACTGCTTGGGGACCAGAGCAGCACTGGTTGCAAACCATCCAGCAGATGCTGTCATTTCATCCCCATGCATGCTGTTCCTTAAGCCCAGGAGCCACCAGCTTGGTTAGGATTGGAGTAGTTTCATCCTCTATATAACCTCAATATAATTTGTATGCATTCTAGTCCCTCCTTGCTTGGCTGAGGGCACCAGGCTCGTTGCTGTGGTCCTGCTGGCTCTTCACATACTCCTTGCTGGAGACGCTCGTGACTGGCATCCAAACCTGCACAATGGAGTGGCCCCCGACATCATTTCTTCAGAACAAAGATCCATTACACGAAGGTAATGGCTTTGAAAGACTGAGATAATTGAGTTAAAGAAGAATTAATTCTGCTCTNCCCCGCCAAACACCTACCAGCTACATTTTCCTCTTTGTAGAAGACCAATTATGTAATAATTGAGCATACAGAAACTCTGCCCTGGGATGCCTGTGCCAGGAGATGACTGGCTGGCCCGTGGTGCTGAGCTCTGCCAGCATTACAGTGGGGAGCGTGAATGTACCCAACACTCTGCTTCACATGACAAAATGCTCTGGAAGGAGACTTCAAACAATAGTAAGGCCTCTTTGGTCTCTCTAAGCACAGGACCCTGCGGACAGATGAGAAGAGGACTGTCTTTCCTCCTCCAGATGACAACGCTGCTGGGTGCTACCAGGGAAAATCTGCTCCAATGTGTGGCAAAAGCAAGGTTTGAAAGTTTCTCCTTTTGTTCCCAGGGCCCTGTGGATTGTGTCAGGAGCTGGAAGGGGTTAGAGAGTGAGGTTCTTCAGTTTGGCTGATGCCATCCTTGTAGCTCACTGTGGCTTGTAGGAATTATTACTGACTGCTTTGGGATCCAGCAGTGATAGCACTTTTTATAAATGTCATGCTTTTTAATAAACGTTCCTCACATCAAGGTTTGAAAGTGGCTCCAGAACAGTTCCCCAAGGGGTTTGGTCACTGTCCTACAGATGGGAAAATAACTGCTGTATTGGGACTTGCCCCTGAGTGGGCAGCACCCATGGGACTCTTGCGCTCTGCTCTGATCTAATCCTCATGAAGTCTGACCCTTGCTGTCAAATGAAGACTAATCCATCACACCCCGATAGTGAAAAACTTTAGTTGTTGACAAATGGGGTGGTTTTGGTGGTCATAACAGCCTGATAGATGGTTGGGGCTGGTGAACTGCAGCTGGCAACTCTCCTGCCAGTGAGCTGGCAGGGCTGCAGTGCCGAGCTCCCCAAAAGTGAGGTTTTAGTGTCTATGTGTGGAGGCTGGTGGGGGATTAAAGAGGTTTTCTGGAGCTTCCCTGCACAGTTCAGCATTTTTTGGCAGGTCTGTGTGGCAAAGTCCAGCGCTCCCAGGCCTGGTATGTGAAAGAGGAGTAGCCAGGTTTGGGGGACTTTTCGCTGCTGAGCTCCAAACTCTGTTGCATTTAACCTCTTCAGCAAAAATAACTGAACTTTGCTAAATAGGTGGTTTTATACTATTTAAATCATGCAAGAAAAAGCATTCACCGACCTGTTCTACTATAAACTATAAGTGGTCCTGAACACCGTGAATGTGGACAACTTTTTAGAAAGAGTAGGCAGAAGATCTGCATGCTCTGGTGAGTTTTTCATTAAGGTTTTTCTCCCCCGACTGTGTTTTTCACTCACTGAGTTATGCATTTGCATACGTTATAATGAGAATAGCTACAATCATGGTAAGTTTTTGTTTAGAAAAAAAAATCTGCATATAAAAATGTTATAGGACATAAGCAAACTGTCAAAGTGAGAAGGAAACATCCCATTTTTGGTCACATATTTTCATGTCTCTTGTGGTGGAAATGCAAAGCGAACCTGGGCTACAGTCTAAATTCTGCAAGGAGTTTTGGCTGACAGAAATAAACCATGTGTTGAGGGTGTCACATGAGCTGAAGATAAGCATGGGTTAAACCCCACAACTGTGGAGGTACTGAGGCTATTGAAAAACTGGTCCTAAAAATGGAAATTTAAACTCTTAAAGGATGGATCAGAAGCAGATTTAATTGCCTCAATGAAGGGGTAACATGAAAATTATGGGTGTCAGAGGAGATTAAATGTACCTCAGAAAGGAGAATAGACTGTTAATGTGTGATGGATGAATGGCAGAAGCCTGACAGAAGGTTATTACACTGAAGAAATTACACAGAAAATATGGATAAGTGGTTAAGAAAGGTGAGGGGAAGGTAGGAGCTCTTGCTGGGTACAGCGGGGTCTTTGCATCATGATGTGACTTTGGACTGAATCTTATTTTGAGCATATTTTGTATCCTGGGAGCTGTGTAACCTTGCCCACATGGCTCAAAAAGTTAACCTGTTCTTTAGGAAGCGTGTTGTATTAATTTTGGGCAAAGTCAGCGTTAACATGCCTCACTTCTGCCAACTGGGACATAGGCTGGATCTCCACACAGCACTGCATGTAGACAGGGAGATAGGTCACCTCATTTTAGACATCTACATCTTCACTAATCATTTAGTGCAGAAGAAGTTCTAGTAAGGAACTTCCACTAAAGAAGTTCTTTACTGTGAGGGTAGTGGAATACTGGAACAGGTTGCCCAAGGAGATGGTGGAGGCCCCATTGCTGGAGACATTCAAGTCAGGCTTGATGAGGCTCTGAGCAACCTGCTCTAGTTGAGGATGTCCCTGCTCCCTGCAGGGGGGGTTGGTCTACATGACCTTTAAAGGTCCCTTCCAACCAAACCCATTCTATGATTTAGAGTCCTTTGCAGTCAACAGAGACAATATTCCACCCACTTTTAAGCTGCCAGTCATCTCAAACATTTCAGACCTCAGCATTGTGATAAGATGAGGAATAGCTGAGGGCTGACTGCTTGGGTCTCCACAGAATACACAGGGATAAACACAGAGTCCTGGCTTGGGGTTCCTGGTGTGCTTCCCCAAAGGGGTTGGTGGAGANTTCTTTTGATTTTTTTTTTAAATTTGTTTCTTACTTATTCTGTGAATCTGTATTCTCTTAGTAAAGCATCCATGACTGGAAGCTCTTTCAGCAACTTGGTAAGGCAGCCAGAGTTATCAGGGAGGGTTGAGGGTAAATAAAATCTTGGGAGGAAAGATGAGGACACAGTGGTCACCATCTGGGTAACAAATCTGGTAAGCCACCGTCCAAGGAAGCAGAGAGAGAGAGAGAGACCTAAGTGAAGATGCCAGGAGAGCCGCGTAAATAAAGCAGAGAACAGATGAAACGTGCTGTGGGTAGCACAAATTTGGTTTCAGCCGTTTTGTAAGCAAGATTTTAAGTTTCCTCTGAATCAAAAATAGGAGCTCTCTTGGACTAGTGACTGATCTAGGGGAGACTCTAGGCTTTTTGTGGGGAGGTTCTCCAAGTTTTATTTACTTTACAATGATAATAACTCTCCTTCCCCCCCCC
>WEIS01051427.1:0-26039 GCA_013389965.1 Todus mexicanus | reverse complement strand
GAATCTTATTTTGAGCATATTTTGTATCCTGGGAGCTGTGTAACCTTGCCCACATGGCTCAAAAAGTTAACCTGTTCTTTAGGAAGCGTGTTGTATTAATTTTGGGCAAAGTCAGCGTTAACATGCCTCACTTCTGCCAACTGGGACATAGGCTGGATCTCCACACAGCACTGCATGTAGACAGGGAGATAGGTCACCTCATTTTAGACATCTACATCTTCACTAATCATTTAGTGCAGAAGAAGTTCTAGTAAGGAACTTCCACTAAAGAAGTTCTTTACTGTGAGGGTAGTGGAATACTGGAACAGGTTGCCCAAGGAGATGGTGGAGGCCCCATTGCTGGAGACATTCAAGTCAGGCTTGATGAGGCTCTGAGCAACCTGCTCTAGTTGAGGATGTCCCTGCTCCCTGCATGGGGGTTGGTCTACATGACCTTTAAAGGTCCCTTCCAACCAAACCCATTCTATGATTTAGAGTCCTTTGCAGTCAACAGAGACAATATTCCACCCACTTTTAAGCTGCCAGTCATCTCAAACATTTCAGACCTCAGCATTGTGATAAGATGAGGAATAGCTGAGGGCTGACTGCTTGGGTCTCCACAGAATACACAGGGATAAACACAGAGTCCTGGCTTGGGGTTCCTGGTGTGCTTCCCCAAAGGGGTTGGTGGAGAACAGTTTGTCAGTTGCCCAGTGGCCTGCCCAGCCCTAAACCTTGACACCCAGGAAGGTGAGGTTATGCCAGTGTCGTGAGAAGGTCAGTAGCTGGATTGAATTTAACTATGGGTGGGTTGCTCAAAGCAATCCATGATGTCTTGCTGACCAAGAAACCTGCTTGTGAGAGAACTGCATGTCAAAATCACTAGAGAAACTTCTTCAGCGTTGCAAAAGAGCCACATCACTGATGATGTGGCTTCTGCAGTCCATCTGTGGATAAGGGATGCTTGTCACCAGTGCCTCTGGAGTGCCCGCAGTGACACTTAGTCAAAGGGAAGTGTCAGAGGCTCCCAGAGCTGAGGCAATGTCCCTGTGCTGGCAGGCAGAGACAGATAAATGAAGAGCTTTGAAACAAAATGTACTTGCCAGGTCCTTAGCAATTTTTCTAAAATGGTTGAATCAAGCAGCAGGAGCATCAGAAAGGACTTTTGCCACTCAAAGTTTTCACGTGATCTCTCATTGCTTTGACCAGCACCAGTTTTGCAGGAGATAAGAAACCTCTAACCACCAAAAACAACAAAAATGTGTCTGCTAAAAATAAGTATGTTCTGAATATGCATGTTTGGCCTTAGAAGCAAACAGTGATGCTCTGGGGAGGAGGCTATCACATCTTCCTGACATTGACAATTCAAAATGCAAAGGGAGCAGACAAGGCACCGTTAGCTGAGGGTACATGTGTCTGCCACAGGCTGAGTGTGACCTTCACCAAATGACTGAAACTAAGAGCATCTTGGGCTGTCTTGGTAGACAAAAAACCTGATACTTATTTACCCACCATTCAGGGGAGCTGCAGGGTTTAATTACTCAGTGTTTAGGAAGCATTTGTGTAATGGCAAGATCAGAAAATGATGCTGTGCAAGTGCAGAAGTTTATTCTGATTAGATTAACTGTAGAACTGCTCCCTGATACTTCCAAACCAAGGGCTCCCCGGGGAGGCTGCGCTGCAGTCTGCTGGTTTCCGTAAGCCAAACGTAAAACCTCTTCCTGTGCACAGCAGGTCGGTGAGTTATCAGAGGCTTGGATCTAGCTTAACTTCAGTAAAAGTGCAAACAAACGTCCCGAGAGCCAAGGTGTCTGCTCCATGAACGGGGTCAGCTGAGATGTCACCAAGTGAGCTAGACTAGGTCAGGCAAATGACTTTATCCATGGGAACACCTCAAAAGCTGAAGCCTTCTTACTCTGCAGGTGTGTTTGCTCTTGCCTTACAGGTGGTCCCCAGGGTCTGAACCTTCCAGCTTCCTTTGAAGTAGACCTCCATGAGACATATTTGTGGCAGCACAGACTGCAACACAGCTCTGCATGTCAGCTACAGCTTGTCCAGCTGAAGGGTTGGTTTGGTGGTTTTTTGCCCAGCTTGTTCAGGTGAAGAGTTTTCTTACAGAATCACAGAATTATTGGGGCTGGAAAAGACCTCTGAGATCATCGAGTCCAGCCTATGGCCTAACATCACAACATCAGCTAAACCTTACAGCATCAGACTGTAAGATTTTGAAAACAAAACCAAGACCAAAACAAAACAACCAAAAACTAAGACCAAGCTCCCAACCCAAATCTCTCATTTTAAGCTCCGTCTCCCATCATTTCTTTCTGAAACTGCAGGATCTGGCATGCAAACATCAAGAGGCACGTGTATATACTGCCAGTAAAGGTCCCCTGTTGTCCATCCTTTTCTCTTCTGTGTGTCTCCTTCTCTTCAGTTTTGGGGGAATCTCTTAAACAATTCATCTTCTCCAAGATTTATGCCATTCCTGACTCCAGTGCAGGGTCTCAGCACATATCAGAGTCACGCTGCTGGTGGATTTCCCATATACTTATCTGCTTTTTAAAGCCCCTTGAAAGCTGCCATACGTAAAAGAACTGCAGGAAACCATAATTCGGAAAGTTTTCAGAGCTGCTTGCAGCTTTTTTGCCTTCTTCCATATCTGACAACTTGAATTGGTGGAATTATTCAGTGGAAATAAAGCATTTGAGGAATATTGATCGTCATGAATAATTTAGGTATTATTTATACTGCTGTAGCTTCTAATGACTCCTTATGGATTGGGTCTCTGTGGTGTAAAGCCTTGCACACAACTGCACTAACATAGCATTTTTAGTCCAGGATAGTAAAACAGGCAGGTGTGGTTCAGGAGAGGGAGCTGAAGAGAGGTGAAACAGTTGTACTTGGTATGGTAAGTGACTGTCACAGGGCAACCTGCCCTGCTGTTAGCAAGTATTTTAAAGGCATCTTGCCATAGGTAAATTTTAATGAGATATTTGGAGAAGGATAACACCCGTTTGTATTCCTTCCGTGGGCAGCACAGTAATATGTCCAAATAAGAAAGGTAAACTTTGTTGGAAAATGTAACCGATGGGCAATAAAAGCTGGCATAATTATCAGAGCAGAAGGTAGGCTCAATATTTTGTACCCTGTCTGCAAGCAGGTTGTCTTTGTGGCCACTGAGCTGCTCGTCTCTCACGAGCTTGTTAAATGCTGAAGTCCATCTGCGCTTTCTCACACACATTTTAGCCCAGAGACCAGCTTCCAACATCAGCCTTATGTGTATTAACAGTTGGTTATTCAACCTGTGGCAGAGGGCCTCCACATTGCTCAGAGCTGTTTCAGTCCCTGAAGCACTTGCTGGGCTGCATGCTTAGTCCAGTCCTGTCTGGTTATGAATAACTCAGGATTGAGTCTCATAGTTCTTGTGAGACTAATGAAGTGAACTTTTGAAGATGATGGGCTGGATCTTTTCTCAGAGTACTATCAGTCCAGTGAAAAGAACTCAGCTTTGTTGAGTTCTTGACTTTGATGGTGGTGAGACACCGGCACAGGTTGCTCAGAGAAGCAGTGGATGCTCCATCACTGGATGTGTTCAAACCCAGGTTGGACGGGGATTTGAGCAACCTGGTCTAGTGGAGGGTGTCCCTGCCATGGCAGGGATTTCGGAGCTAGATCTTTAAGGTTCTTTCCAACCCAAACCATTCTATGATCCTGTGAACTGTAACCAAAAAAAGCCCAGTTCAGTTCTGGAAGATGAGCGTATGTCCATAAGTATCACAGAGCTAAGGGGCACTAAGCCCAGGCCAGGGGCTGAAGACCCCAAAGTAATAAAAGATAAATGGCAATATCAGTAAACTGGTAAATTTGGTTTAATATTAAGGAATAGCTTCTTTGGTGCCTCATTAACTCTACCCCAGTGATCAGCATATTTGTTTCACAGATACTCTTTCACCAACCCCATATAATAAGTCATGTTTTCAATTAATACTGAACAGCAGAATTTTGGATACATAACAAACCCTCCCACACCTTTCTGAATGTTCAGTATTTTCACTGAGTTTCATCTCTGGCAACACTCATGTGACAATTACTCCCCCTGCATCGCCCCCAACTTGTTGTGTTTTGCTGTGTTGGTTTTTTTTTATCAGGCCAGGAGATTTCACTGCCTTGGCAGAGCCTCTATTAAAGACATTTTTATTTACATGGCTATTATGTTTCTGTCTTCCATCAGGCATCCATCTGGCTGGGCAGTCATGAAAGTATTAATCATAGGGGTGTCTAGACACCCACTCCAGAATGGAAGATTCAGAAATTCGCTGCAGGAGATTTTACATCAGATTTCACTGCTTCAAATGGCTATTGATTTTACTGAGGAAGAGGATTGAATGCTTTGAATGTTTTAATAATTTCACCCTTTTTTTTTTTTCTTTCTGTACCTGTGTCACAGTTTGGGGTCAGGGCACCCCTCAAACCTGCAACACAACTCTCTCCCCCCCTCCCCATCCAANAAAAGCAGACACTGTCTGCAAAACATGCTGCTAACTTCAGACAGTGCAGATAGTAAGAAGAGACTCAGCTGAAAAGTAAAAATCACTGAACAGAATTGTTCTGTTCTAACCCCAAACAGGACAATCTGTTTTCCAAAGCTGGAAACTTAGATCATTTCAGATGGGTTTTTAGTTACAAAACACCCTAAGTATCCTTATCCTGAACAAAACTTAAGAGTGAGTTTAACCTATGGAAGTTAATAGATATCAACAGGGAAGAAGGTTCCTAGTTTAAAACAACAACAACAAACAACTCCATTGGATTGTGAACATCCACAGGCTGAATACTTCCCAGAATTAGGATGCACATGCTGGAACACCCACCTACCAAATAACTTAATACAGCCATAAAGTCTCTGCCTTTTTTTACCCCTTGAATTCATGGAGTTACTGTTTAGCTATAAGGTTTTATTGGGTGGCTTTGCTTTGGTGTGTGTGTGCACTTGTTAAATTGTAGCCATTATCAAAAGTAATATAACATAACTGAAAAGGGATAATACACCAGAGCTGTATGTATTTAATGAATACCCAAAGGCCATTAAGGGAGGATTTTGACCCAAGCATGCCCCTGAATATTGAGTTTTGCCTGGGAGTAAAGAGAGATTTGAAATGTAATTCTGCAGCATCTGTCCTGCTGCGGGCCAGCAGCAGGCAAAGAGGCTTTTCTTTTTTTTTTTTTTTTTTTAAAAAAAAAAAAAAAAAAAAAAGGAAACCTGAGATGGTTGAAAGCAGAACAGAGGGTGAGGGCAAGGAGGAGGCTGTCTGAGGACAGCTCTCCATCTGCAGGTCCCATGGCAGCATTACTGGCCGTTTCTCGAGGGTGGGAAGGACCTTCTGAAAGAAAACATGTCACAGCTGTGGACCAAAGATGGGGATTTTACTGGTTTGAACTGCTTTGGAAATCTGACAGTGCTGATGGGCAGGAGATTGTGAAAATATCTCCCAGAAGCCAGGGTGTGAAGACTCCAAGGTGATAATTTTTAAGCTGCAGAATGCTTTTATCTGGAAAAAAGAAAATAAATAAGAGCTGCAAGATAATACGTTTAGGGAAAGGACCTAATGTGGAATCTGTTCATAAAGAAGAAAGCTCAAGAGTCAAAATAAAGGAAAATAAATACGACAGAGCCACAGGACCTAAGCCAGGCTCTAACTACTGGAAACCAAGATGGGTCATGTGGGTCATTCTCTGAAGGAGAAGGATCGCACTTCATACTAAGTGAAGATCTTTGATAAAACAATCAGATTTATGTGGAAAAACTCATGTTTTGATTAACAAAAAACCCCCTTACCTTAGAATCAAAGACTGTATGAAGGTACAGTGCTCAATGTCCATGCAACATGGGCCAGTGCTGATGCAGGACCATAGCTTTGTGTCCATCAGCCTCCAGGTACCAGCTTCACAAGCTGAATTCCAGTACAGAGCCCATGGTAACACCGATTTTCATTATGCACCACTTAAATCCAGAGACAATGGTGCTCCTGCAAACATAGCGTAACAAGTTATTCTTTTTGGTGAGAAAAATTAGAAGCTTGAAGTGATTTTTCTCCTTTGAGGGATTCTGATAGACATTCAGGATATAGTACTTTTTGAACAAAAAGTAAAGAGAAAAAGCACAACAGAAAAAAAAACCCTATACCTTTTCTGAACAGCTTTAGTGCCTAGCTGGCTCAGGCTCAGATAAATATTAGGAAGTCCCAGAGAGATTAATATACCGCATGTGAGCTCCACATTTGCGAGTACCACGTGAACTTGCAGATTGGGCCAGGTCAAACAGAGCAAACAGTTTTGCCTCACACCCACAACTCCCAAACCTGTTTGTAACCCAGATACCTCCCTGTGCATCAAATCCTCTTCCTGAGGATGCCCAAGAGGGTTGTATTGGCTGACCTGTAAGGGCTTCTTCAGATTCCTAAATATCTATTGGTTCAACACAGTCCCTTAAACAGGAGCAAACTCCCTGCATAACCCAGCATCATAATAATAACAATGAGTTCATTAAGAGGCGTTGGATGGATTAAGTTGTGCATAAAGCCTCATGTTATAAAGATGAGTTCAACAATCCTTTGTATTACTATAATTGGAACTACAGGATTATAATACACAAGCACCAAAAGGTAATTTCAAGTTTGGCTACACCCTCCCTGACTCCCTCTGGCCACAAATTATCATATTTTCGCTCTGATTCAGACCTCCCCTATGTTTTCAAGCTCCTGTCAATGCAATGCCATTACAGTAATCTTTAATCCTCGCACTGAAGTTCTTTTTTTCTTCTTTTTGTACAAGCTCACTGGTGAGATATTTACCGCTGAGAGCCTGATCTTGGCTTCAGCTCAGCTGATAAGTAGGCACAGAAAGACTTCCAGATTAGAAAGACAAATAAATATTTGAAACTGATTAAGCTAAAAGAAGGCTCAATCGTATAATGTTCCAGGGCTGATTTAGACACATGAAGCCAAGAAACAGCAAAGTGAATACAGCAATCTCTTGGTCTGAGTGCTGCAGAAGCGAATACACATGACGTGATATCACCTCCTGGTCCAAGGTGCTCTCACAGGGTGGGGAAAAAGCTTTATTTGAAATTCTTCAGTTTGCTTAAACTGGCACAATTGTACAGAGCCAAAGCAGATGGAGGAAATCTAAAGTATACCAGTTAAGATCTGCCACTGATCAGTATATTTTGTTGTTCCTTCTTGTTATCTTACACGTGCATAGTGTGACAGCTGGCCCTGAGACAAAAGAATGACATATGTTGTAGGAAGACCATGTGTTTAATACAAGATAGATGCACATTTCAGCACTTAAAATGAGCTCCCACTGAATGTGCAAAGCGGGTAACTGCATCCACAGATGCCTTTGATGAAAATAACGAGTGTGCAAATAGCACATATGATTCAGTACCCAGTCTAGGAAATAGGTCAGCATGATCTATCACTGTGGCCTGTGCTTTGTGCTGGTCTTGCAGGGAGTGGAAAGTTTCCAACTACGTGACATATCGGCATTTCTGTCGTTTAATGGATACTCCACATTCCATAATAATAGTGGTATATACGGTCAGTGTCCGTACGGCTTTGCGTCGCCCTTTGGGGGGAGGCAAACAAACCTTAACAACTTTCTCCTCTTTTTCCTGAGCAATCCCGTAACACATGCTGCAATCATCCTGAAATGCATTCAGTAAATCATCTCTGATTGCACAGTTAAAGAGCACTACTCTATATTGGTCATTTAAAACGTCTTCAAGGGTTTCATTGATGAAGACTTTCCGAAAGGAAAGAGGCAACAAGGAAGATCTATTGAATTTTGAATCACTGTACGCTGGGTGGTACATTAGAACTTTAATCAGATCCAGCATTTCACAAGGAAAGGAAAACAGAAGAGGCAAGTGAGATAAAGGGCTGTTTATCCATAGGAGGACGTGATGTGTGTATGAAGAGCCACCTTACAAAAGGGTTAGCTGTTCAAAATGCCCCCTTAAAGAAGATACAATTAGAGCTTAATCGTTTCTTTCTTCAGTTCAGAGCTCCCACATCGAAGTTAATGAACACATATGCCAAGTCAGCCCTATTTGTACCTTGCTTATCTTGATCGTTTAAACAAGCTGGCTCTTTACTAACACCGCTGTTTATAGAGATTGCACAGCTCGACGAGGGAGCGGGGCTCCTCTTTCGAGGGTGCATTTCCCTCTTCACAGGCTGCTGAGGATCAGATGTAATTTCTTCCTTCTAAGGAAGTCCTAACATTTCATTTATAAATAAGTTGATACAAAGCTAATAGATGCTAAATTAACCACAGGAGGGCTCCTGAGCTGTTTCCTGAACTGCAGGAACATGGTGGAAAATTACAAGAAAAAATAATCAATGAAGAAAGAAAGTTGGAGTCCATAAAGTTCAAGGAAGGTGCGACTGTTACTGGGCACCAAATGTAGAGAAAATTAGTTTATTAATGTGTACAATGCAGCATCACGTGCTGGAGGTTGTTGTATGTTGTGGAGAGGCTTCAGTGTGGACTCAAGCTCTCAAAAGCTGTGTCTATACTGGTGAATTACATATATCCAGTATTTCTGTCTGACACTGAGGCTGGCAGGCTCATCTTTGCCCTATAGAGGCCACATCTGGAGTATCGTGTCCAGTTCTGGGTTTCCCAGTTCAAGAGAGACAGGCAACTACTGGAGAGAGTCCAGCAGAGGCTATGAAGATGCTGAGGTGACTGGAGCATCTTTGTGAGGAAAGACTGAAAGCCCTGGGGCTGTTTAGCCTGGAGAAGATGAGATGGGATCTGATCAATGATGATGAAGAGCTAAAGTGCAGATGTCAAGATGATGGGGCCAGACTCTTCTCAGCGGTACCTCGAGACAGGACAAGGGGCAACAGGCACAAACTGGAACCCAGGAGGTTCTATTTGAACATGAGGAAAAATGTTTTTTGTGTGATAATGGCAAATCCTGGCCCAGGCGGGCTGGAGATGTTGTGGAGTCTCCCTCTCTGCGGAGATTCCAAAGCCACTTAGGCACAATCCTGGGTTGCTTGCTGTGGATAACCCTGCTGGAGCAGGGGGTTTGGACAAGATGATCTCCAGAGATCCCTTCCAACCCCCACCATGCAGGAATTCAATTCTGTTATCTTCATACCATACAGCTCTCCTGTCCCTCAGTGTAGGCTGCTATTTACAAGATGCTTCCTGAAATAGCTCTAACATGTTAAATCACAAATCCTTCATGGGAATTGTCTAGAAATGGGTTTGTTAGCCTGGGTCAGAAAAACTGCTCTAAAAATTTTGGCCAGCAGGTATCTACTGTGAGTGTGAGGAAAGGTGAGGAGGCAGCAGTAGCACCATGCAGAGCAATGCTGGAAGGCTAGCTGGGACCTCAAAGCAGCATAGGTTCCTCCTTAGGGATTGCTGAGCACTGATCAGCTCAGAGACACCCTGTGTTGCATTGCTAGGCACAGAAACAGCACTGCCTCTGAAACTGGCGCTTCTTGAAGTGCTGTGTCCCAGCCTCATGCACGCAGAATGTCTTTCTGGAGTTACGTATTCCCCTTTTCCTCCCCCAAATGAATGTTGCTCTTTCCCTGTTTCATGCACAGAAGCACATTTTTGTCTTCTGTCGTTGGCTCTTCTTGGGGATCAACCTGTTGAGGCCAGCTGTTGGCAGCATGCACGTCCTTGAGGGTACGGCCTTTGATGTTAGCCCATTGTGGTCTCTTGGTGTCATCTACTTCAAAATGTGCTGCCCTTGGTGCCATTTTGCTTTGCACCTACAGCTACTTTCCTCTTGATATGCACATACACACATATAGGTATGTATACACACATATAGGTATGTATACTCCTGCAGGCTGTCAATCAGTTTGACATGTAAATGTGTAGGCCTCTCACTGACCATCTCCTCAAATGCAATGAAGTTGCTCTGGGAATGGAATTTCTGTCATTTAAACTAATTCATGGGACTGTGTGCTGTGGGTCTTTCCCTGGTTAATTCTCCGTTTGCCAGCATGCTGGCTGGAGGTAGAGAGCTGATCCAGCAATATAGGAGCACACAGGATCCCTATGTTCAACACTTACAAATCGATGCCCATCACACTGCGTCAAAAGTCTTATAACAGACGCCAGGAGCTGCTCATTCATCCCGCAGCTCGAAGTACCAATAACACCTGCAGCACCCAAGGTCTCTTGTAAGCAGTGAAATCAAATCCCCAAAGCCTTGTAGTAGTGATGAGCAGAAAATCACAGCAACCGCTGTTGGAAAAATAGGAATTCAGCTAAAGCAACAGTACCTTGACAACACTTGGCGCTGCAGACATCACTTAACTTGACAAACAACCAGTAATAGCTAGCCTGAAAATAAAGGGTTAGGCAGGTAGGGAGGTAGAGTATGAGGAACATGCTGAGTAAATAACAGCCTTTTGAGAGTCAACATTAGCATAATTACTAAACATAGGTAATTGCTGAAATAGCATTTGCTGGCAGCGTTTGTGTTTCTAAATGCAACGCTTTCTGTCTTCCCTGCGTAATCTTCTGCTAGGACCATGGAGTGTGCTCACACTCTGCGCTTAGTGCGCTGCGATGGGAATTGGCACCATCAGAAAGCCGACAGCGCAGAGTGGAACAAACACGCTTAACACCTTGGAGTTCAACCATCCCTTTTTAAACAAGGTTGTCATACTTGAGGCTCCATGCCTTGTTAAAATCTATATGTTATACCATCAACTTGGCTTTTGTCCCAGCGCCCTACTCGATACTTGATAAGATTCGACATTCTCAAATCAATTCCCATTGATTTCTCGCTGCTGAAATAGGATAGGCATGTGATGGACACAATGAGTGTTTAGTGCAGCACCTCAAGCCATTCCAGCACTAGAAAACAACTCGGTTGATATAAAAAGTAAACAAAAAATCCCCAACAACAAACAAAAACCTCCACCAGACACAAATGTACTAACATGCAGCGCCTAAGCAAAGGTCCTGGCTCCAATCAAAAGCACTAGCTGCTTCTGCTTAAAAAGGCATTTGGCCACAGTTTTGAGGGAAGAGCAAGTGGAAATTAAAAAGCTAAAATGCCTCAGCAGATAAGTTTACATCTGTGAAGGTTGTAGGGCTGATCTGCAATTATTTATGAGCATCATGTTTGACCCGGGTTGTGAGATCGTGCTGTACTGGCTTACAATATCTCTTACTATAGGTTGCTCTGCAAGGCAGGTGGGAAGCTGCCAGAGGCAATAATTGGCCCCTGCCTAAATGAATTACCTATAAATACTATGGAGAAGGGAAAAACTGCATCTGCATTTAGCAGCTCTGAAGATTCCTCTGGATAACAGAAGTACAAAAGGGACTCAGCCTGGGTTCTTTGAAAAGAAGCATAAAAGTGATTTGAAAATAGCTGCAGAGGGGCCATGCAAGGGGTGGCTCAGAAAGGACAGGCTGCCACAGAGACAGCCCCCATGGAGAAGGCTGAAGTCATGGGGCTTTCTAAACCTTCAATGTGGTGGTAAGATACCAAAAAAGTTATAGGTAGAAGCAGTTCTTACTGGCTGAAACCAACTCTTTGTTTTAAAAAATGACGTATTCTTCTTGTGAGTTTGGAAGTTGATATCCATCTCTGGACCACTGATCATGGCCCACTTGCCAGTCACCTTCAATGGATGAGTTGAGAGAAATGGGTGTCATCCTGATGTAACCCGTATCCCACAGCCTGGAGCAAAAGCACGAGGCCTCCCTTTTACAGGCAGCCCCACAGCTCTCTGGATCCTGCCTCGTCGACTCCCTGGAGAGTCTCTGCAGAGGTTTTACCAGCAGCAAACCAGACACATGTTTCATGGAGTATAAATTGCACTATCCTCAGGGATACCTCAAACCTTGAGAAGTTGCACTTGCACATCATTTCCTCAGACGAAGCTCACACATACTAAGCAAGAAGCACGAGGCCATTTGGTCATCCATACATAAATAAAGAGCAAAAAAATGGCAGAACCTTCAAAACTAAGCCAGAAATGTCTTCTACTGCCTAACCTTGTGATGGCGTTTAGACAGACATTTCTTTAGGCAAGAAGATCAGTATTTCGCTGTCATTCATTACGGATTTACCAGTTTTATATTGATTTTGTTGTGGCCTCCTATGTACTTTAATTGCTGCAATAGAAAAACAAGTTGCTATACATGACATTTCCTTTCTGAGAAGCTAGCAACAGAATTGCGTGAACCACTGGTAGACTCACTGATTTCCCTTGTGAGTCAGTAATAAAATGATGACTGAAACAGCTTGTCCTTCTTTCTGTTCCAAAAAACAGCTTTTTTTTTTCTTTTTCCTTTTTTTCAAGAACTCTCACTAGCTGTGGATTTAAAACCAAAAATCTTCCTAATTGCTGGATAATATGTTATACTTTCCTATAGCATTTCATAGTTATTAACGCTGAGGTTTTATTGATTTATTTCGAGGGATAGGCACCTGAGTGCCTTTACTTGAGCAAGCTGGTTCCTAGGCTGCGGGTGAAGTCTAGCCAGAGTTGGCCAAGGGCAATGGGGATAATTGACAAAGTGGTTTCTGGTGCTCTCATCATTAGATTGACACAAGGTGCACTCAGGAGTGTGGATTGAAAAAAGCAATGCTTTCTTCCTCTGGGATACAAGCCACCAGCTCACATTCAAGGCTTCTCACCAGGGAGATTTGCAGCAGCTGGAAACCCATCTGGAGTGGGGCAAAAAGATGTCACAGTGTGCTTGCTGACTGAAGAGTAGGCAAGACTGATTAAGTTACCTCACCTCATCCCTCTAGAAGGGTTTTCTTTGATGTTGCAGTTTCTAGAAGTTCTTCTAGGGCATTTTCAGCTGTCCCAGCTGAGCAAACTCCACCTTCCCCGAGGAGCTGCCGTGCCAGCAGAAGGCATCTGCTCATCAAGTATCTCCAGGCTGAAATGAAGGGAAGAGGAGGGCTGCTTATTTTGTGTTCCCTGTGCTTTCCTCCCTCGACTTTCAATATTTTCAAAAGATAATGTTCTAATCTTCTGTATTTAGCCATCTGCTGACACCCTCTGGGTTTCTGTAGCTTTACTCTTTTGCTTGTGCATTTCCAATCCTGATACTTCCTTTTGTGTATTTTTTTAAGCTGTGTCCCTGGCAAAACTCAGTCCAAGGGAGGCAGTAGACCAGTTCACCTCACTGAGAATGTTTCAGAGTTAGAATTCATGACAACAGCCACTATTCTCCTTAGACTGGTTTGAGTCCTATTGCTTGAATTCATGTGGTAAGAAAAGAACCACAGAATTCTTCCCGCTGGCAGCAGGGTGTGTGCATATTTCGGTACCGTAATGAGAGATACTACAAGAAAACATGAATAGGTGGAAGCCTGTGAGATATCCATAAATAAAACAATTCAGCGTGTCCATAAATAAATTAAAATCTGCAACTACTCTGTGAGGTAAATCGGTATTACAGAAATTTTTGAGACAGATAAACTAGGTTCCTGGAGATGCAGCTGGTGATGAGTCATCTCAGCAGCTCGTTGGAAGTAGGACCTGGGCAACTCCTGGCAGGATTTTAGAAGTGGCAAGATTGCTGAGGAAGGAGCAAGGGCTGGACAGTCTGATAAGAATCAATTGTATGCAATGAAGAAATAAAATAGGATCTGACCACTCTAGGGGTGTGTCAGGATTTGTGTGTCTGTTTCACGGAGATGCAGAACCCACTTCCTAAAAAGTGTGATTGTCTGAAGTGGCAACAACATATTCAGTCCGGAAAGCAGAGGTGGGCTAAAGGAAACATCCAAAAGTAGCTTTCTTTGCCTCCTGCTGATCCTGCTTCAGATCAGAGCTGCTGCAAAACTCAAGGAGTATTTGCGAGCTGTTCTGTGTGGCCATTTTGGCTCAGCCCAGCTGGTTAATGCTAGTGCATCTAGGCTGGTAACACTTCCTGAAATAAACCCCGTCTTGCCAGAATAAGAAAGGCTAAGAACAGCAAAGTCTGGTTGTGTTTTTTCCATCATTGCTATGTACTTCTCGGAGACGTGTAAACAAAGCCAACTTGTTGATGAGAAATATGTCAGTCAAAGAACTGCTGAACGTTCTGGAGACAGTTATCACTAGATGTTTTGACTAAATGTCTGAGAGCTCATGCTCTTGGGAAATTTCCCAACAGATCTGAAGATAAACACACAAGCTCTTGGCATCTCTCCTGACTGGATGAGAAGCTGAGAACTGATAATTATTTACATTTAACCTGCATACCTTATAAAACTTGTGGTGTGCTTCAGAAGGCAGCATTGGAGCATTTCACAGTGGTGATTATTAAGGACAAAGTCCCAGTGACTATTTATATTCTGCCAGACTACTCATCTACATTTAAAATCATGCCAGAATCAAAAAATTACTCTTTATGTCATATTTGTCTGTAGTCACTTTAGTCACAATTGAAGTAGCAAAAATCAGATGAGTGAACCTATTCTGGAACGCTCTCTACGGAGGGGGTAACATCACAGGCATTTGGTGAGGCAGTGAGAAGAAATTTGGTATTCAAAGCAACTTTCATAAGTTTTCGTTTAAGCCAAGTGTTTAATGATGCCCTGCTGCGAAAGGTCCCCTGCTGCTACACTTCTGTGCTGCTGAATGATCCTTCACTGGGTAAAACTCTGTGAAATCCCAGGTTTTGGGCTTCAGGGAGACAAGATGAGTTGCTGGGAGTTTGGCCTCAAATGGCAAGAAGTAAAGATTCACAGCTAGGCACCTGTACAAGCACCAAAGCAGTAAGTAGCACATCGCTCCTGGTGGTCTTGCTGCTTGAAAATGGGCATGGTTCACTGTGATCCAGTCTTCTCCACAAGCATGAGTGCTTTTCAGCAGCGACATCCAGTGCAGCAGCCTGGGACAGCTACTTAAACTAGGACATGGGGCAGTAGAGGACAATACAGGACAATCTCTTGAAAAAAACAAACAAAAACAAAAAACCCAACCCCAAAAACCCACAACAAACCAACCACCTCCTTAATCTGACAGGGAAAGAATAATTTTTTTTTCCCTCTTATTTTTTCTTTATTTGAATTCTATTTGTGAGGACATAGGCAGTGTCCACTGTGCAGAAATCTTGAGGAAGGGCTTGACCTCAGAAGACGAATCAGTATGCAGAAGGTTTTAATTAGAAAGCTCAAGTTTTCATCTCTACCAGCAGTGACCTTTGTTTACCAGGAACCTGCACAGGAGTGATTCTTTCTGTTGTTCTGCTGAAAAGAATAACAGTGCAGAAGTGGCTTTGTTCTCCACCCACCTTACAGGGACACTCATTTTAATTTTACCTGTTACAGTCAGTCTCTCCTCCACAGCAACCTCCTGACAGCCAGAAACACAAGCCCACACAGCCCACTGAGTAGTAAACATATCTGTGAAATGTCACGGCATTAAGCAAAGTTTCACAGATCAGCACAAGGAATAAATAGAATGAAAAAAAAAAATGGTTTGCCCATGAGAATTAACCAGTCTCCATTCGCAGGAGTAAATGACTGACTGACTTTATTCCTGGAGCCTGTAGAGTTTTTTAATTCTCCATCTCAGCCACGGAATAGTTATTGGCTTGCCCAGACTCAGCTAAGTTTTATCTCAGTTAAGTCAACAAAACACAGTCAGGTTCAGCATAAACTGTTGCAGGAATACAGTGCATTAGCATAAATATCATTGCACGGAATCACACCAGGGTAAGCATTTCATCCAAGCCGCAAAATAATTTTCTCCCCTAGAGCAGTTAGAAGTTCAGGATGGTCAGTGTGGTGTGCATTGCACTGACCATCTGTCTAATGTAGCCCAGTCAATGGTGGAAATGATGCTGACCTTATTTATACCCTGAAAGCATATCTCTGGATGGCCACTGCTCCTCTATGTGCTCATGTGTGCATCTGTGTGTGTGTGTATATATATGTACTTTCCTCTATATACGTATATATAAACCAAAGGCCACCAGCCATGCTTAAGCCCAACTCTAGATCACTGGATGAGAGGTTTTGATGACAGATTGGCTGCAGGCTGATTAGGTTCCTACTTTTGTACGTTTGTATCTTAAGGAATCACTTCTTTGTTTTCTATAAACACTCACCAAGGTGCAGAACCTCTCATAACTGGTCAGAGAATCCAAGAACTTGCCAAAAAGAATTAAATGTGTAACCTTAGTGTTGCTGTGCATACTCTTCACTTTGGCCATAAGCTCACACGTTTATAGCAGAAAAGTACTTGCACATCTGCCCGTGGGGTGAGAGAAGCCCCGAATGCCTTTAATGCCCCCAGAGCCTGGCTTCTAGGGAGCAAGCTCACGGGCGATGGCAGAACAAGCGCTTCCATCTGACTCCATTTGCGTGCTTCGGCTCCAGCAGCCCATAGCAGGAATAGCTTCTTTTCATTAGCCCCTTCAGTCCCTACCTGGCAAACTTCAAAAGAAGGATGAGACTGCTGCAGCAGCTCAGCCAACAGTTCACTCACAGTATTTATTACACCATGTCTTCCTAGATGACTTTGCCTGAGGACACTGGTTCTCACGTGTGTTCTTCTGTACCAGCTGTGGGTAGCAGAGATGCTCCAGCTGTCCCTGTTATATCGAGAACACTGGGTTTAGATTTTATTTCTCCCTTTCATCTTGAATAATCGATATAAGCCTCAGATGAATGGAGACCAGCTGTATTGCTATTCTTGCAATAGAAGTGATACCAGCTAGAGCAAGAGAAGGACAATAAAAGGATTGTTGCCTTCTTCTGCGTGTTTTCGGATCTGCAGTCTCCTCAGCCTGTAACCCAAGGCAATGTGTGAGGACATTCTGTTGCTGAAAATATTTGCTGATCTTTAGGAGTTTCTGCAAAGACTGAGAAAAGAGGGATCCTGGCTGGATGTTTACATATTTGTTCTGTTTCTGGGTCACTCTTAATTTACAGTGGTATTATGGGAGCAGTTAATTACAATAACTTGTTTGTATAAAAACTCCTCTATATGCCTTGATCTAAACATACGATTTTCATAACTCATAAAAATTAAACTCAAGAACAAAGAAACACAAATGGTAATTAAGTTCTGATTCTTCCAGCATTCCCAGGCCACTCCTGGGACTTGCCAGTCTTGTCATTATTTTAACATGTTCAGCAGCTCTTGAAAGTAAACAAATGCCCATTGGTGGGGAAGCATTTCTGTGTTTGTTTTTCTGAATTAGTTGCTCAGGTGGGTTGCGTGTGTGTGGTAGACTGAATACATTTACTTCAGAGGCACAGAAACCAGGCTTAGGCATCTGTAAAGGCTGAAATCTTGAACATGTTCATATCAAGCCCAAGCTTCAGATTACGTGAAGTGTTTTCTCTACCAGTTTAATCAGCTAAGCACCAGCACAGGGCAGATGGGAAACCAAGGACTCAGACATATTAGTCTCTGAGCCCTTTACTGACCTCTAACAATCCTTTATACCAGTATTTCTTTTGGCAAATAATGGGAATTTTAAAACACATACAAAAGAGTCAAATTCAGTTTGTACAGAATCCGCGTGAAAGTATCCCTTAAAAAAATCGCTGAGAAAGAGTATTCTGGATGGCTTTTCAGATTAAAAATCTACGTGATCAGGAGTGGCTGCTCATTTTTCAGGACCAAAAGTCAATGAGGGGAAAAGCCACAAAAAAGTCATCAGAGATAGATTACTTATACTGGGAAGAAGACTACATAATCAGAGCGCAGCTCGATACAGGGAGTTAAGTTATTAAAAACCTCAGAAGATGGTTTGATGTGGACAAACTGTGATGCTTCTGATAGTTTGGTGATTCTTATGATCTCAGGTAGAATAACCAGTAAGGCTGATACAAGTTACAGCCCCAGAGCAGCACTCCAGCTCACGGACCTTTGGATAAATTAGGCCCTGTCTCCATTGATGTTAAAGCTCCGGAAGATGCTAACGCAGTGAAGTTATTTCAAGCCCTTCCTGTTGAGTCAATGCTCTGCGCAAGGCAGTTTCTTGCTCTCCTGCAGGTAACCTCGTACTCACCTCAAGGAGAGGGCTGCAAATGCCAGCACTGTATGTGGGCTCATCAAGTGCCCTACCTGGCTGCTTAGCTCACTGTGATGCAAGCAGTGACGCTTGGAGGTAATTACTGCAGCCAAGTCCTCTTCACATTCCTTCTTGCCTATTTTTGTAGTGGAATGGAAAGAGCTCTCCATCTCCCCTGGGTTACCATGCCCCTTATGATCTGAATTATGCTCGATTGTCATAACACCGACAAATGACATGTCCTTGCTATAAAAGCCAACCTCATGTTAAACTTCAATGTCCTGTTCCAAGCTACCAGAAATGCTGTACCTGGACAAAATCTGTGTGTATTTATTTCGAAATAGTCAGAGACACAATGGGCAGGCTTTCAGCATATAGCTTGCTGTAGTTCTAGGTCGCTGAAATGAGCTATAAATGTATAAGCACCAGGCGATTATAATAATAAACTCACGTTTCACACACATCACCGCTCACAAAAGTCACTGTCTGGGCTTCTGTAAATATACTGATACGTACTTAATAATTAAAACAAGCAATGAGCTAGTTACACCTGCATGTTATATAACTGTGTAGCCCCTGCTGTTACATATAAGCACATTTTCTTATTTGCTGTGTGAAACCATTGCCTCCTAAAATCCTCTGGGTGGTTTGAAACAGAATCCTGAAGATTAATACAGTTTTGAACTAGCAAATTACTTCTTGTGTAGCTCAGTTTAGCTTTATGTACCTGCAACAAACGTGTGTCTTGATGGTATGTTTAATATTACATTACATTGTACTATTTTCCGTTGTGCTGAAATACTTTCCAGCATTTTTCCACAACATAAGACGACAGAGATCAATTGCACAACCATTAAATGTCAATTAACATCTCGGCAATCTGAATCCCAAATGAACC
Organism: Todus mexicanus; assembly: GCA_013389965.1. Taxonomy (NCBI): domain Eukaryota; kingdom Metazoa; phylum Chordata; class Aves; order Coraciiformes; family Todidae; genus Todus; species Todus mexicanus. The sequence goes on along the minus strand of WEIS01051427.1, from coordinate 7,132 downwards.
TGTTAAAACTACCTTGTTGTATGTCACTTACATGTATAAATGCTGGTTAAATGTTTAATGAATGCGTGAAAAAGTAATCACTTATTTACTGTTTATGTAGTGGTAAGCTAATCCCACCATCGTTAGTTATGTCCAGTGGAAAACTGAGACTGAATTTGCAAATCTGAATGACTAAAAGGGGCTCTGAAATGCATCATTCATTAATCAGGTGCACTTCTACGTAGTGCCTAATTATAGATTCGGGAATCTAATTTTCAGCACTTCAACAGGACTATTTTACCCCACTAAGCTATGAAGTTAGTTATTTTTTAGTGTGGTCCAGTCAACACTGAGTCTCCTTCCTGTGGAGTTTAAGCATTGTGCAGCATCTACAAAGCCTTGAGCTTTCCCGGAAAAGGTCGTCATCACATTAAAAATTCATACTTTTTAGCAATAATTTAGGCTAAAATGTAGTCAGTACAACAAGGTTAACACCTCCACTCACAGGAAAATGTAGTCATTGCCCTTGGGATAAGAACTTTCCCCTTGCAGAGTATTAAAAATAGGACTTTTATTTATTACAAGTAGTCAAGATTTTGCTTTGGCACCTAACCTGAAAAATGGCCCCTTTAGCAGCACAGCAGAGATCACACTGCCGGCCTCACTTATCAATCTCGGTTGCCTTTGCTAACGACCTGCTCGCTTTATCTGGTTTGCAAAAGTGCTCGGAAGCATGCTCTGCTGACAACCAGACTCGTTCTGTTGACTACACAAAGCCAAAGGGGATGAGCCTCTGGAAGCAGGCACCTGAGGTAAGGTGGGTAGGAGTGGGGTGGGGAATGGTGCCCCTGTCCCAAGGGAAAGGTCCCTCTGATGTCACTTAGGCCAGCACCGGCTGTTTCCCTCACAATTAGCAGAAACATGATCATTTCTGATGGCTATTGTTCACATATCTCTCCTTGCCTCTCTCATGAGTTACTTATACAGGAGTGAGATCAAAAGGGCTGTTAAAGAGCCAAGCCAGACCAGAGAGTGTACAAGGCTGTATGAGAACAAAGTGGAGAGTTACTAATTGGGGAATGCTTCTGCCTTTCCCTCCTGGCTGGTAATGCATAGTCTTCCCAAGGCTAAGCTGAGGATCAAAGGGGGATACTAAACCTTACAGATCATAGCCTGTAGAAATAGCAGTGGAGAGGGAGGCTGTCAGCCGTGGCGGGCAGGCACATGGAGAGCTGGAGAGAAGCAAAATCTCCTGTTCCTCAGGCAATGTGGGACTTCATGGAGAAGTCTATCCATGGTTAGCTCCTTAGGGTGCTACCAACGTTCAGCAACAAAACACATGCAGCTGCATCTCTTTGTCCTTTTCAGGCATCCTTCCATTCTTCTTGGCAAATACAACGTTCTTTGTATTGAAAGAACTGTCTCTTTGTAATTAGAAAAGATGGTTCTCAAGTCTCAAAGGAAAAATATCTCCAAGTGTCATGTAAGTGCAAAAGGGAAGCAGCAACCTTGAGAATATCAGTTGGAAAGATTCTGCTGCAGGGATATACATGGCTAGCAGCCTGCAGCAGGGACCAGGAGGAGTGAGATCCCCAAGGATCAGGAGCCTGGACCTGGCTGTGGTGATGCACGGCAATAGTTTGGTGGTAAAACTGCATAAAACCCACAGTCTGTCCTGCTGGACAGCATGGCCTCGTGGTCATGGTCTCCTCAAGGGCTTCTTCCTTGAAGTCTATATATGATGTCAAGGCCAACCGACAGGCTGCTGCCTGAGACAGGGTCTAACTCACCAAAGTCCCCGAGAGAAACTCATGAGAAGGAAAATGTTTCATCAGAAATTTGCCATGTATCCTCTGACGGCAGGCATTGTTTCAGACCCATTCCTTCCCTTTCATGTGCTGGATCATGCCAGCTGAAGATGTTATGGGACTTGATCACTGAATTCTCATTAAAATAAATGCATATTGGTCAGCAGACCTTGTTGTATGGCTTTGCAAAGCTGATCTTCGGTGTCTCCTCTGCTTTTTGTACCAGCTGATTTCAGACAAGGCTGTTAACACTAACTGGGTAGGAAAGGGGCCAAGGGTAGACAGATTGTTCCATCTGCGGGTGTAATAAAGTGCCGCTTTTGTGGAGCTCAGAGCTATTCTTTCCAGTTAGCCTGGGGCCAAGCAGAGCAACAGGTATAGAGGTGGCTTTTCTCTTGAAAGCTGTAGATTCAGGAAATTATGTATTTTTGCGAATGGCACAATTTCTGACATTTCTAACATTAAGAATTTCTGACATTAAGATTTGATAAGAATTGGGCCTCTGTTGAGAATATCTTCTGTGGCTGCTGTTCTGCTGGAGTCCATTCTGCTGGGTCTTATGATAGCAGATGCTTCAATATAATTTATAAGGAAAAAATATGGGGTGTCTGGGTCTTCCCCCCTGAGAACAGAGTCACAGAAGGGGTTTTTTTTGTTCAGTTGTTTTAGGAATGCAATTTGGTAATTCAGTTGCTTGCCTGATAAATGTCTGCCCTCTGATCTCAGCTAGAGGAGATGGAATAAAATGTAACTGGATTTGACAGACAGAATTCATCTGCTGTGTTCAAGGCACAGCAAAGCAGCCTGGGGAGAAAAACATTACAGCAAATTATGCTTCCTTATCTCCTTCCACTAACAGTGCCAGGTCAGCTTGGAGGAGTGAATAAGCAAGGCTTCGAAAGGACAATACCTACCAAGCTCAAACAACAGTGCTGCCCTGGTCTGCTGACTCTGGGGATGGGGATGTGGGCTCAAGTCCCAGCTAATCCACTTTCCCTTTCTGGTCACCCTCCTGTGCTTAGTTTGCAAGTTTGGGGGCAAGGGCTTGCTTCTCTGCAGGGCTAACACCTGGGACCTTGCTCTGAGTTGCAGCCTCCACTGGCTGCTGCAGCCCTGTCTGCTTGCACTGACCTCCTGTCTGCCAGGGCAGGGGCGGTGCCACCAGGGCAGGGGCGGTGCCACCAGCAGAGAAAACCTCTCCTGTTTCATTTGCAGTGTTGTTCAGTGTTTTTGGAGGGCTCTCCTGCTGCCCTTGCAGCTCAGTAACTGCAGAGCAGCTACAGTTGCTTTGCTTGTTTGTTGGTGGTTGGGTTTTTTTGCCAATGCAAAATATGTTTATCCTGACATTACTCTTAGGGTTGGTTCATTTTTTAGTGATGGTTTGAAGCAGCACCAAGCACACCCATTAGTTGGTGTCTTTATTTCAAACACACTTTGGTTTCCTATGAACTGACCCTTGTTTAAGGGCAGTGGACAGGCATCAATCAGGCTGGAAAGACCGAACCAAAGCTGAGACTGCTCTGAGCTTGTGGCTAACAGTTCCCGGCCACCTTTCTGCTTTCTCAGTCGCTTTGTATTTTGAGGATGGGCTGTGCTGAGCTGTGGATGCACAGCACTGTGAAAGTTGCACCTGTAGAAGTGATCTCAGCTCAGCACACTGCCCAAGGGAGACCCAGCTCAGCACCACAATGCTGGGTATCTTCTAGCAACCAGAGTCTTTATCTTGGTAGTTTTTCAAAAGAGTGTCTAGATACCCCTAAAATTTGTCTTGCAACTTGGCAGAGCAGGGTGGCTGAAGGAAAACATCCTCTCTGGAAGAGGAAAAGTTGCTCAAGGTACATTCATCCTAATCCCTAAATTCACATAGTACCATAGGGATATTCGTATCAGTGTGGTGACTGACGTATCTTCAAAGTGATGAGGAAAGGAGATGGAAGTAATATTTTTTTTCTGCATTTGCCATCTGGATTATAAGTATCTAACCTGACCAGATGCTTCCATTCCTCCTGGGTCAAAACCTGCCTGCTCCCTTCCTGAAACATCCGTCACACCGCAGGTCAGCTCTTCCTTGATTTGTAGGAGATGGTTGCCTGGTCTGCCTCCCCTTTAATCATTCCGCTGACAGCAGCTAGAGAGATGAAAAGCTGGGGGGATCTAAGTAATCCATTTCTAAGTGTAAAAAGCCCCACAAAGTAGGGGGAGAGTGGAAGAGAGCGAGTCTGGCTGCTGAGCAAACAGACTGATTACGTCAAGGGACAGGAAGAGCAGCGCTTGGAAATCAATACGGATGAGGCTTTGAAAAGGTTGACTGACTGCACTGGATTAGCTATCGATTTTTGTCATTTTCACAGCTAGTGCCGTGCTCTCCACCCGCCAAAGCCATTAAGCTCTAAGGCCTTAAACTTCTAATCCTCCGCTAATAACAACAAGACAATGGCCTGGCAAGCCAAGGATCTAACAGGATGTCCGATAGCTTTGGCGCTGTATCAAGTGTGCCAGCATCTCGGAAGAAATTATGGCAGCCCAGAAGCACCATGTGGCAACAAAACGCACACAAGGGTTCAGATCAGGTTCAGGGGCCAACTGCAAATCAATGTTTATTGGTAAGAACCTTCTGCTAGTTTCCAGTTGGTACCAGCAGCATGGGACTCAGCATTTTTGTAGGATCTCTCGGAGTATTGATTTTGGTAAAACAACCACAGACAAGATTTTGTTTGTTTTCAGGATAACATCGGTAGAGATGTGCAGCAGTGTGGGCTCCCTCTGCAGCTGCTGAAGGGCTGATGCTATCTTCAAGCATCACGTCATCACCATAACTTTGTTTGTTCAGGACACCCAGCTATAAAGAGACCCTGAGCTTATTTTAAGGTAGGATTGTAAAAAAAAAGGATGTTGGAAGCAATCAGGTCCTCACCATACATCTTGGATAAAGACAGAACACAGGAAAGGATTAGTGGCAATGGTCTTCTGAGATGGATGGGAAGGTGGCTAAGGAGGCGATAAAAGAAATGAGTAGAAGAGGTCTGGCTATGAGTGAGTGCATCCATGGCTGGAGAACTAACCCAGCTTCTTCCTTTATACAAAGTAGGGTAGATTTGCCAGGTCATGTCATACAACTCATGCCATACAACTACTCTACATCTCACTAGAAGTAGTCTGGAGCCTTAAAAAGAGTCCCCAGCTCTGGAGGTGGTAAGCAGATGAACGCAGCTCACGAGGGATCACTCAGCCTCTTCTGAGAGGTGATCTTACCGATGCTGACCAATAGCTAAAGGGCGGGGTCACGAGGATGGGGCCAGACTCTTCACAGTGGTGCCCAGTGACAGGACAAGGGGCAACTGTCACAAACTGGAACCCAGGAGGTTCCATCTGAACATGAGGAAAACCTGCTTTGCTCTGAGAATGCCAGAGCACTGAAACAGGCTCAGAGAGGTTGTAGAGTCTTGTTCTCTGGAGAGATTCCAAACCCGCCTGAAAAATGCAATGATGGGTAACCTGCTCTGGGTGACCCTGCTTTGTCAGAGAGGTTGAACAAGATGATGTCCAGACATCCCTTCCAACCTCAACCATTCTGTGATGTTATAATCCTGCAATTCTGAGACCTGTTACTCTGGGTTCTCTCCACCTCCAGAACTACCTGGACTCAGTATGTCTGTGATGGAGTGACAGTGTGCCCAGAAGTGAAAACCCCTTGGAGATATGTCTGTTCCCTAGCAAGGCCTTGATGCATCACCATCTTTCCTCCTCAACTGCATCCTTCCTTAGAGCCTGCATGGTGGAAAGTACAACCCTCTAATGACCTGCTGCATGCCACTCATCTGATCTCCTACAAGACACAGTCCTAAATACCAAAGCACATTGCTAGAGTTAAAACCGAGAGCTCTGGACAGAGCCCATGCTGGTGTGGCAACGGCATCATGTCCACCAGGCTCCAGTGTGGAGCTGGGTGTACAAAGCTGATTAGAGCTCGCCAGGGAGTGCCATCAGCAGCCTTTTGTGCCTGTATTATAAACGCTTTGCCGAGTGAGTGCTCAACTTTTCTGAGAATCTCAGTCGAAATGTTGACAGTTTTATTTTGCTTGGGCTTGGTATTTATTTTAAGGACCTTTGTGATTCTCAGAAACTGAAGGATTATTGTCAATACAGCAAACAAATGGACTCGGCCGGATTTCATCCCTTTGGAAGCTGGGAGATAATGCTCCTACGGTAGCAATCATCAGCGCCCACCCAAACAGGCAGTGCACAAAAACAGAGGGGTGTGCGAGGAAGCAGATAGAACTTCTCCATTGTGTAAATCCAGACGCAGCAGCGCTGTGCTCTCCCTTGATCCTTCCCTTCAGGCATCTGGCGAGCTGGCAAACACAAGTCAAATTGAAATGTTCTCGCTCATTTTCTTCTCAGATTGTTCTGTGCTTTTTAAGGGCTGGTACACAGCGTCAGCCCGTGCATCATGTAAGTCCTCCTGAAGTTTTCCAGAAGCACAAGGAAAGGAAAAGTGCTGAACAAAGCAACAGGGGCAAAAGGAAACAACTCTTTTTTTTTTTTTTTTCACTTAATTCAGTGCATCTGAAGTACCTGCCCTGAGCTCAATGAGCCAATTCAGAGGCAGGCCTGGAATAACTGACAGAGAGCTCTTTAAGGTGAACAAACCTCTTCAAGGCTGCTGAAATGAAAATAACTCCTTGTGGGGGGTTGTTTGTCTCTTTGTTTTCTTCTTTTCCTACATTAATTAATGAGTGTTTTAAAGTTCTTCCAGACTTATTTATAAATATTTTAACTCTTCCTCTGAAGAGAGGCTAGAGATGTTATATGTAAAGTTTTCATCACTCTGGATTAGATAGTAGTTTGTTGTTTTTTGAAAAACTGCTTAGATAATTTTTTTAAAAAAAAAAACCAAACTGGTTTCATTCTACTTAAAATTATTTCCCCCTGTTTTCGCAGAATTGAAGAAAACAAATCCCTTAATTTCTCAGCTCTCATCACCATCATCCCCCTGAGGCTTAAGCAAAATATTTCAGAGGAAGCATTTGAACGGATTATTTCTTTACAGCTTCTGGGCAGGATCTGGGTGGGGAAGAGATTAAGTGACACAACATTTCACCTCACAAGGTTAAACAATTTGAGGAAGAGCCGTAGGTGGTGTATATCGCTTTAACTCCAAAGCTATTTTTATTAAATAAAAGAAGATGTTTTCATTAAAAGTTGATTAACCTGAATACGTATCAGTTGCCTCTCTGCCATGCATGTTTTGCTGCATTCCTCTATTCACTTTGGTTTTCAACAGAAATAAGACTCTATAAAGAATACAGGGAGACTCCAGCAGGAGAATCATAGAATCATTCAGG
>WEIS01051426.1:4354-15795 GCA_013389965.1 Todus mexicanus | reverse complement strand
GGGGTCTGTCTAGAACAGAAAGTGCAGCTTTTGGCAGCTGAGAGCTTTGAGCTACCAGCATACGTTCAGTCCAGCATCTCACTACAAACCGAGATACCAACTTGAGGCACAATATGCTGCAGGTATCATCTCGGAACCTCTGGTAGGACTCTTCCAGGCACTGTGCAGTGACGCAAAAGAGCTAAGTATGTGGGGAGCCCCAGATGCTCACTGAATGGTGGATGGCAGAGAATAAGCACAGAGAATCACAGAATGCTGAGGGTTGAAAATGACCTCTAGAGATCATCTAGTTCAACCACCCTGCCAAAGCAGGATCACCTAGGGCAGACNGCCAAAGCAGGATCACCTAGGGCAGACCGTACAGGAATGCATCCAGGTGGGGTTTGAAAGCCTCCAGATAAGGAAACTTCACAACCTCTCTGGGCAGCATGTTCCAGTGCTCCACCACCCTCACCTCTCTAATGAGTGCCAGTGCACTCTTCCAGGTATCTGTAGCTTTAGGTTGATTAGCTTTTCTTTGAAATCCAAATCCTCTTGCTTTCCTCACTTCCTTCTATCAGCACAGACTTCCCCTGGGTGTCCAGAACAATTAAAGTCCCTCCTACTAATGGCTTATTCCATTCTTTTCCATTTTTTCCCACTCAATTGGTACGAAATTGAAGGCGAGATGCTGCATTATGAAAGTAAAACAGAACATGTGGGGATAATGAAACTACTCAGCAACCACAGCCTGATTCAGATATACAGCAACCACTCAAACAGATTGGTGACATTCCCTCTCATATCAGCAGTGCTAACAGAAAATCCCATCTGTAATTAACTTTTTTTTCCTCTCAGGACTGCCTTAAATGAAAAATCCTAAGGATACCTGAAATACATGAGAAAAGGCACCCAATCTCAGAAACTACTCAGACTCTTCTTCACACTTAAATACCCAAGTTTATCTCTCTTATGTATGTACTTCTTTCCTCTAAAGTCTTTATACCTTTTTCCAGTTAGTAGAACAACCTCTGGCAAGAACTCTCAACAGTACCCAATTAATTCACTAAGTCAGGACTCAAAGGTTGTCGCTCCTGGTCCACAATTTCTAACTTCAACTCTATTCTTTAGTCACAGTCCAATTGCCAGTTCAGGACAACTTTTTGCTCTTGCTTGAAAAATGTAAAGAAAAAATTGGTAGCTGTCTATCTGCTCATGAACCTTGGCCAAAGCTATTTATGTAGAGGGAAAAATTAAGTTTCTACTCTGCAAAGACAGTTAAGATCAAAGCCCAAATCTTAAGTATCTCACAATCTAAACCAAATACAGAAAGAGATATACAACACATTGAAGGTTCCAATTTCAAATACTGTCTTTTTGCTATAAATATAACTTTATAAAGAACCTACACAATACCAGTCCACGAGATGGGTGGGAAGTCAATTTTACTGAATAATAAACAGTCAAAAACTGAACACAAAATCCCCGTTCCCTGCACAAATGGTGGCCCAAAGACTCTCAGAGGAAACTTGCAGAGGACAAATTTGAAACAAATGTGGGAAAAGTACCATAAAGCAGGAGAAAAAAAAAGTTAATACAAAAGCCAGGTGGAAATCAACATGGACGAGTTTAAAGGCAGGAAAAAGAACTATGGAGCTTGGAAGGGAATGTGTATAAAAAAAGGAAACAGCTTTAAAATATCTCTTCACAGCCTATAGAATACAAAGAAAAGGCCAAGAAAGATTAAGTTGGGATGGACACAAGAGTATCAGCATTTGAATGCTGTGCTGATGTTAGACACTGTGCCGAAGGCTGTATTCTGAGGGGCCTCACAAGATGATAAAACTTGAGCCTTGAAAGATTTAGCAGCCACCAAACCCGAAACCTCGGAGCAAAAAGCAACTGCGATATCACAGATCACAAAGCCATAGCAGTTTGTTTAAGTGAATGAAAACAACATCTGCTGTATGATTTCACTACCACGGTGCACTTCTCTGCTGCTTTCCATGGCATCTGCACGATTCAGTTGAGCAGATTCTTACCAGAGACTGCGCTCACCAGCTTGAAAGAGGGAGGCACAAGCAATACAAACTGGCAACGCTCATCTGGTTTTTGCTCCGCTACCGGTAAAGAAATCTATGAACTTCCACACTGCTGCTGCCAGCTGCAGCTTTATGGAGATAGCATTAAACTGCACCCATCTGTTGAACCAGATCTGCAAGAACAGGGTACTATGAACAAAAGCACATTGTCAATCTTCTAAATTTCTGTTACTAAATTGGAAAATATAAAGAAAAATGTTTTGCTTCTGCCATTTTCCAGGCTGTTTACTCGCGCACTGGTCAGCATGTTGCATACCATTAGTTCTCTCTGCTTATATGGGTTATTTCCACAGCTGCGAAAAGGAATTGGGGGAAAAAGAAAAAAAAAGAAATACTCAAAGAAGAAGAAAAAAATAAAGGCATCAGTTTTCATTCAGGAGTAAAGTATCACCTGGAGCTAGTCTGAGTTTATATATTTTGTGGGTTTTTTTCCTAAGTCTACAAGATTTAACCCCCCCCAAAATGCGTACCCTGTGGGATGTCAGGAACATCTGCAGAATATACCCCTGCAGCTCTCCTGAGTGCAGTACGCCACTGAAAGGTCTGGGGTTAGCACCCACTAGTGCAGGCACTGGAAGGAGGAAGGAGAGCACTGAAAACTCCCTCCAAGAGCAATCGAGTCTATAATGAGAATCACACAAGCAGACCTTTTCTTACAGAGCAAACCTTGTTAAATACTTGTAGAATAAAAATATACCCATTTTAGTCAGGAAAAATGTGAATTCTACTCTGTGACCAAAAAAATAATTTCTTTGGGTCATTTCAGCTTCCTGTTACAGGTGACCCATTTGATTTCAGACAAAGACTGATCTGCAGATCCTATTTCTCAAAGACACCTAAGTGATTTTTCAAGTATCCCTGGGTTTCCTCATTGTACAGTCAAAACACCCATTAGAAGAGATCTGAGTAGCAGCAGGCTTTCAGTTGGGAAGTAGGTCTCTGCCTTGACAAACACGTGATGTTGACCAGAGAAGATGAAGAAAACCTGACGAATAAATGAGAGATCCAATACAAGATTCAAGGCTGGCTGTGTCCAGGCCAATTTTAATGCTCAACTATGCTACAGAGCTCTACAGGACTTCTTTCATCTAATACTGCATCTGATTCCTAGTTGCTGGATCTTGTTTGAATGAAAATCCTTAACCAACTGGAATTAGAAATTACTAAAAAATCCAGCCTAAAGGGTAGTAGCATCCTGAGCTTCTGCTGCAAATAATGAGCTCATTAAACCACGGTATCAATCAGAAAGCTCCCAGGGTCATATTTTATGACCAGAAAGTTGATATTCTGAAATCCTACTAGTTGGAATTCACACAAAACATACTCTGGTGTCCTGTGCCATACACCCATGACTCACAGAAAAGCAGATGTGAAGGAAGAAACTGAAGGAGAAGCACAGCTAGTATGAGTTAACATTCACTGTCTTGGCTTCATTCACCTCATGCTGTTACATAGAGGCAGATGTTCAGCTCGCGCCCTCCATCACGTCTATTTTTAACTCTGCTTGTCTGCTCTCCTGCCTAAAGACTGATAGCTGTCTTCTCCTCAAACCTAAAACTCAGGTCTCAAACTAACTTCCTGGACCTTATCTAGGTGAACCAGCACATGCTCCCACACTCGTCTCCTTCTCTGGTTAGGGAGGAGAATCGGGGCAACGATGCCTGGATTAGGCTGCAAGGGAAAACAGTCATAAAGCCAGCTGGAGATCCTGTAAGAGACACACAGTCTGCACACATCATTCCAGGGTCACTCCAAGGACACTGGATTCAGAAAACAAGTCCAAAGGAACCAAGGAATAATGCAAGGCCAAATAAATAAAAAATAAAAAAAAAAGCCTGAGGACACAGCTGGAAAACAGATACACTGCTGGACATTAATCTCAACTTTGAAATAAAGTTTGGAATTTCCCTCAGGAAAGCTCTGCAACGTGGAGGGCAGGTTGAGTCACCAGTTGCTGAAAAGGCAAAGAACTGGAGAGGAACTCAGTCAGACTAAGGAGAGGGCACAAAGGGTGCACCTCCCCACCGGGACTGACAGAGAGGGCTATTGCTGCCTCCCAAACTCCAGCCACGCTGACGTACCTACTCTGCCAGAGGTCGATGGGCCTTCCTGTAAAGAAGATAACGATCCTGCAGATGCTGACTGCACTGATTGCTTAGAAAATGTCCATTTTTCAGTCACTGATAACACTGCATATGCAGTGTATTTCCTCGAGGAAATTAACTTTTAAAAACACATAGAAAAAAAAATCTTGGTCAGACACTTCAGGTTTTTGAGGCAACACAAAAGCCCCCAAGTATTTTACAATTGCATTTTCAAACGCACAAAAGGGTCTGTGCACAAAACCTTGAATTGAAATGGTGCCCAGCAAAATCACTGGGGCTCTACCCAGGGTTAGCCTGTATGGCGATACTCGGATCAATTAATGGCAAAAAAAGACACTAGAGCAGTGCTGCTCTGTTTGGTTGTAATGTTCTCTAAAGCTTCTCTCTTGCTGACACTTTCCTTCCTTCTTTGTAGTGCTTCTGCAGGCACAGAATAAGCAAGCACCTTTAATTCATGCAGCAGCTCAGCTTCTCTGCTAACAGACTGAAAAATAGCTGTAATTCAGGAGGCAGTGTAAAGAGCCCCACACCTGGAAAACTCAAAGCCATCAAAGGTAGGTAGTTTTGCCCTGAGAGCCACTTTCAAGTGGGTTCCTTTCTAGTATTATCAATTTCTTTTTTTGATACATATTTTGAATTAAAAGAGCTCTTCACATCTTCTTAACCTTTCATGACCCATGAACCTTCCTGTAATCCCCTTTAGGCTTTTGAGAAAGTCAAGTGTGTTAGCACCTTGCACGCACTGCAAGATAAAACCACCATATACTACTGAGCTGTTGGGACTGGAGACAACTCTCACAGAGTTCCTCTGAACATTTTTGCAGCGATTATTAAATCTTTCTTTTGTTTAAGAAAATATCTTCCCCACTGATCTGTGAAAGGCTCCGGCAAATCTGGAAAATGCATTACCATAAATAGCAGTTACACACAGACACAAAAAGACACAGCAAACCCCAGACTAAAGACACTTTTGTCTTTCAATTATGACAACAGTCATTTTTATCTCTGACTAAAGGCTCATTTAAAGGCATTTAAGTCAGCAGTGTTCCTTTACCATCATTTACTTTACATTAATCTTCCTATTTCTAGCTACAAATACATTCTGCAAATTCGCCTCATGCAGTTTCTAAACCTGCCTGTCTTAGTTTGCACAGAAGCAAAATTAAATTGTACAAATGCCACAGCTCTGTTACAATTTGGAGTGGCAGATGTCCAACTGCCAGCTGCACAAGTACTGAATATGAAACACTAATTACAGAGTAATCAAACGCTTTGTTAAACCATATTTAAGAATTTTATTGTCACTTAACTACGCAAGTATTAGCAGATAAACACACATGTGGTCCATTACCACAGCGTCTGTCAAGATTTAAGCATATCCATAAAGTGATGGATAAATGAGAACTGTTGATTGGACAAATGTAGACTTTCCAAAAGCCTTTGATCCTTTCTTTCAGTGAAAGCTCTTGGGAAAATTGAAAATTAAGCTGTCATGAGATGAAAGGTGGAGATGCATCAGAGATTACAAAATGGTAAAGAGACCAAAAAGAAAAATTAAAAAAGGAATAATTAAAGAAATAATAATCATTAATAGTGGCAAAATGCATCAAAACAGTGCCACGAGATTATTGTCAGCCTTAAATCAAGTCTATACATTTACCATCTGGGAAGGAAAATAAACTAATGCAAAGGTATTTGCCACTGACTTAAAATAATTTAAAATCATTAAAGAAATATGAAAGCATGACAGCAGACACCATCCATCTGGCTTATGAGTTTACTTCTGCTATATTTTCTCTGAAGGAAGGAACCCCTCTTTCAACTTGTTTTTGTCTGCAGCGCAAGTGCTCCTCTTAGTATCATCCCACAGCCAAGCTCAGCTCTGTCCTTTATAGACACCATCTATTAGTCTAACGTTCCCTTCATCTTCTCCTCCGTTCTGGCCCCTAAGTTGAGGGAGCTCCCTCAAAGAGCCTGATAAATTTAAAGAGGAAACCTGTGATGTGGCTTGTTGCAATCAGGTCATTAAAGTTACACACTCAAATCCCTTTCAGCCTTAAACTCTCTGAGGCTGTGACAGCATCTTCTCTTAAATCGCACTTTACAACTCATCTATACCATGATGTCTTTACATAATTCAGCCGCAGGCAAGCGGTTGGGCTGATCACATCCAGTTAATCCTGATGATTCTTCCTTCACCTGCCACTTCATTAGTGAAAGAACAGATACAGCTCTTGAAGCCAGACAGAGTTGGCTTTATCTTATTCTTTTAGCTCACACAGACAGTACCTAGCCCATCAGTCTCTGGCTGCTTGCCAAAGCTTCTGCCAAAAGAGGCAAAATACAGCAGGATGCTCAGAAGGAACAGGTGACAGTACATATGTGGCAATCACAATTCTGTATTAATGACATTATTCTATCTTTACGTAAATTTTGGAAGTTGTAAAGTTGTAACGATCCCCATGCAAATCAGATCTGCGCATCTGACAGCTGTCTTTTTATGAGCTTAAAAAAACCCCCCAGCAGTATTTTTGTGACATCGTTCACAAAGCAGGGAATGCTTGGATGGCAGTCTATGCAATAATGAGCTATCTCACATCGAACAACACAGGTAACAGTCATCTTATCTCAATCTCTTCATCTCTTGTCTGAAGCAAAAATAGGAATGACTTAAGGAAGAGTAGTAAAAGCAGCAGGAAGCATGGTCTGTCTCATGATCGGTTTTGCTGTTGCTTCTAAGGAAAGCAGTTACAAATACTTGTTTATCAGATCTCTAATGAAAACAAAAAGCAATGAATTTAAAACTCTGCTAATAATAAATAAATATTTTCTTATATATATAAAGGTAGCAGAATGTACTGAGACAGGACCAGAAGCCAAGTAAGAAATGATTGCACCAATTCCTTGAGAAGCCTGAAGCTATATTCCAGACACTTGCTACTGCAAATGCCAACGTAAGGCTATACAATGCTATCTCAAAAGCAGTCATGTTGTAGGTGATGCACATTATTCATGGCCAATGATAGCTCAAGGCAGTATTTCACATTACCTGGAAACATCGCTCAAGTTTGATCCAAACTGAAACACAGCACTGAGTTGATAACAACAACAAATTCAGCCCCATGACTGAGGATTTTAAGCGCTTCCTTACCACACTGGGCTCCTTTGAATTTAAAGTATTTGTTTAAATTGATACTACTCTCCATGTTTTCAACAGAGAAAATCTATGCAGCTTAGTTATATCTACTCCTCATATTGTACATGACAAATCCTTCTTACAGTGATGACAGTGAATGCAAGAAGAAGGGGAAGGCACTTGTCATGTAGACATTCACATAAAAACAGTCGCCCAAAACTGAACACTACGTGGGCTAAACGGGCCTGAAACATCAACCCTCCCAAAATAAAGAAGTAAAGTGTAACATTTCAACACTTAGTGTTCCAGAATAGCGCTTAGATTTGACCTTGTTCTGTTTGCTTGGGTGGGAGGATGTTGGGTTTTTTCCTTCATTGTTATTTTGCTTAAGTTGGTGTGCAAAAGCTTGGGTAATTCAGCATACAAGCACCGGGAGCTGGAAAAGATTAGTTGGGGAAAAAAAATAAAAGGATCTCTACTACTTGCCCTCTAGCATACAGGAGTCAATCCAAAACTTCTGAGAAACCCTGCAGAAGGAATTACTACACCACACAATAGATTTGATCGGTGAGGGATATAAGAGTCGGTTTAGGGCTTAGCGTAGTTAAACTGGCAAAATGATTCTTTTCAACTGGTTTTCCATTTCAATTGGCTTAATATTCTACAGAAAGATGTAGAGCAGTTAGTCATCCACCTCCACAAGGGAGGAGAACTGGCTAGGCGCAGTATCAGAAAGGCAAGAAAAAGCATTTTGCACTAATTTTAAAAAATGAACCTTTCCATACAGGTCATTGCGTTTGGGGAAGGTCAAGAGAACGCAAATATCAAATGCTACAAAAACACCTGACTTTCATATCTCTGAATAAACAGAATAGATGAGCTGCCATCATTTACACTAGTTCTTGAAGGAGTGAATGACGAAGAACAGCACGTAGGCTTCTGGAACACAATGTAGCAATTCGTACTAAAATTAGCATATTAAAAACAAATTGCTAAAGGCACAAAGATGTAATTTGCACAACAAGCTTTCAGTTTGGCTCTTCAGCCTGCAATCTAAGGAAAACATAATATTTGATTTGGATCTGCCAGTAGTCTTCAAGCTTCGGGCTTCTGATAGTTTCTTATCAATTATTTATAACAAATATTTAATGTAAAAAATTTTAAATGCCATCAGCTTCTCTGAGTGGTACCAAGACAGTGAGAAGTTCGAAAATGATTTTCATTCTTCTGTAAAGTAACACTTAAAATAATACAGGTTGTGCATGACTTTTAAAAACAATACCAGCAATGTCAAAAGCGACCACAATGAGAACTCTCAGAGAGATGAGAAAAATAGTTTTGTGCTTCCTGGTTGGTTTGTTCTCTGAATTTGAACTTTTGACAGAATAAGGAGGCTGTACAGGCACAGCAAATGACAAAGGGCTGCTGGGCCACATGGATCCCAAACACATTCTCAGCTAAAGCAAAAAGATTGCAGGGTAATGTCCCTCTGATCTTCCAAAATAATTAGCTTCACATTAAGTATTGTAGAGAAAGTTGGGAAAGACCTTAGCTGTTTTATGAAAGATTCATTGCCAGCTAACTTTTGCTGGCTAGGATTTAAATACATTGGGTTCATATCGTCAAAAAAACCCCCAACAACCAAACAAAAAAACCCAACCCCCAAAAGATTAATTCCTCTGATCGTGGAAGTACAGTTTACAGAATTCCTGCTAAAGAAAATCCAAACCATCTTGACGTATCTACTGAAACTACCTACTGTTAAGCTAACCCTTATATACTTATATATTATATATATACTTATATACTGTTTTGCTTTTTAAACTGGGACCATTTAAATGCTTTAGTTTACAGCACAGCCCCTATACACATTTTTTTCCAGCACAACTGACAGAACAACACCGTGATCTCAAATGCCAGAACTGCAAGGAGGGGCCAGACCTTCTACATAATTACGTATTTCCCTTTTCCTTCAGAACACACACCTTTCCGCCTCCCACCATTAATCTCATCCTCATCTTCCCTCTCCTGCATAATCTAAAAGTGGCTAGAAGTGGACTAAAAAATTCAGTTCCCAAGGCCAACAATGAGGGGATTATTTCAAAAATTTACATGCTAGTCAAATTTACTTTTACATGGCTGAAGCAACAGAGCTTCCGCTTCCCTGTGAGAATTATCTCAGAAGTCACTTTTTACCACGAGGAAAATGCAAAAATACATACTCTGCAAAAGTCTCTTTCTATTTAAAAACTTCTATGTTTGTCCCACTTTAAGAGTATTTAATTTTGTTCCCTTTTTAGCCGGCCTGCCCCGTTCTCAGCCATAAATCTACACACCAACTTCCTTTTTCCTCTGACTTTCTGTGCCGCCTATGTTGCTGTTACTCGGATTCTGTCCTCCTTCCCGTTCCCACACGCGGAAACCTCTTTCACAACCATTCATTTTGATCCCTCACCCACGTCAGCGTTTGTAACCAGGAGTCACAGCCTGGCGTGGACACCCAGAACCTTCCATCTCTTGCATGCCAAGCTCTTCTAAAGCGCTGCTGAAGCATCCCAGCTATGCGAAAGGCCTCCTCAGATTGCCCACTCCAAGGACTTGAGGGTAGGTGAGGCTGTTCACTTCAGTACTATTTTCCCAGGGTCTTAACACTTCAAAAGCAGCTGTCCATGTCGTGCGCATGGCATTTTTTTGTAGGACAGGGCGTCTGTCAGGTGGTAGCACAAAACAACAACTACTACACTCTTCAAAGGCACTGCCCGGGTTACAAAAAGACTTAATTTTTCAACAAAACATCAGCAACATGTTTGATAACTTCAACAGCTACCACAATACACTCCCTTCTCAAGCGCCTTCTGGATGACTCTGTAGTCAAAGCCCCTTCTTTCCCTACAACGCACTTGAACGTATCTTAATTCTCGACTCTTCTGAATAACAGCCTTTGAAGTCAAAGCAACTGTCTGTTCTCTTGCCATGGCTCTGAGCTAGCCTAAAAGACCTTGACCTGCAACAGAGCAACCCTTTGAGTTAGTTATTCTAACACCCACCACCTGCAACAGAGCAAAGCCCTGATGGTCAAGACCCACCGAAGAGCAGCTGGGTGAAGGTGTCTCTCTCTCCTGGATGAAGATGTCCAAAGATACCTTCCTCCCTCTCTGCTCTCCCTCAACAGTTTTCCTTTGGTTTGACCAGCAGTGGCTGGGCAGATGCTCCCACCTCCTCTCAAGGGGAGCAGAGCGGCACATCTCCACCCCAAAACAACAGTTGCAGTGAAAACTCCATCCACACAAAGTGCCACAACAAGCCACCCCCTTGCTCCACTGCCGAGCCCCCTGAGACCCAGCTCGGCCGCCCCAAGCCCCCAGACACCTTCCTCCTGCCCCTGCCACCACTTCGGGCACAGGCCGAAGGGACAGGCTTGGGACTGAGGTGCCCAAACAACACTCTGGGGCAAAGAGGGGGCTACAGAACTCCCTCCTCAAGACACCGATTGGGGGGGGGATGGGGAGAGGAAAACAGCCCTTTGCACCCGCCGGGGGCTGGCTGAGGGGCAGGGGCCCCATTACCCCCCCTCAAGAAAGAGGGGCCACGGAGGAAGAAGGGGGTGACTGGTGAGCGGGGTGAGGGCACGGAAGGCTGGAGGGGAGTTGAGGGGGTGACTCCGCGACCAGGGCCGGAGTCGCAGCCTCCCCTCGCCACGGTCACTCACAGAACTCGGCGATGTAGTAGGAGACGGTGTAGTTCTCCTCACACCACTCCAAGGTGGAGGTCGGCGGACCCCAGTAACCCTCCCGGTCGGCAGCCGGAGCCATCGCGGCGCCCGTTTCAGGCCAGAGCGGAGCGAAGGGGGAAAGGGGAGGGACGGCAAAGGGCGCCGGGCCCGGAGCGCAGCGGCCGCGGCGTTAGCGGCGGGGCGGGGGCCGGAGCTGGGCCCGCCCAGGCCGGGGGAGGAGCCACCGCCCTGCCCGCGGGTTGCCATGGAGACCGGCTGCGGCCTGCGGCACCGCCGGGCCGGGCCGGGCCGGGCCTGCCTCCGGAGGAGGGAGGGAAAGGTTGAGGTGACAACAGTAGATTTAGGGAAAACCCCGGGGTGGAGAAGCCGTATGAGGGTACGTTTGG
>WEIS01051422.1:0-16114 GCA_013389965.1 Todus mexicanus | reverse complement strand
AGATGACTCCTCTCTTCTGATGCTACAGATCAAGTTGGTCTGTCTTTGCTTGGGACCTTGAAAAACATAAAGCCTCTTTTACCACTATTCATATGTGTTTTTCCCTGGAAGAAGGCTTACGTCAGTGGAAACATCATACAGGCAGTGGTTCCTTGGGCAAGTGATGATTACTTTCTTTATCTGTAGGGTGATCCCTGTTGAAGGAATCCATATTTCAGACAATTCTGTTACATCGAATATGAAAGTACTAGAGGGGATTCTTCTATGTTAAAAAAAATGTGAGGGGGGAGGGGAAGAAGAAGCTAATGTCTTCCCTGTAACTTGAGTCTATTCTGAAGATAACTGAAATGCCAGGTATTTCCGTGTTCTTGTTACAAGGCGGATTATTGCTTGGCTTAAGCAACAGTGTTTTTGAAGAGTAAAGCTGTAAAATATCAAAGTGAGTTATGAAATATGGAATTTTCGTTTTTACGTGATTACTTGATTACCAAATGTGACACCTCTTTCAGCTCAAGACTTGTATTAGCTTGTTTTAGAACCAACGATGAATGAAATGTACTACTTATTGCTTGAATACAAGGATGGGATTTCTAATGCTTTTTGTAACATGGGCAAAAAATATTTCCTGAATTCCTGGAGCTATTTATGGAGAAAGTTGCTCTAGGAATTTGTTACTTTAGTTCCCATTATAGAAGATGGAAGAGAAATAAAGTAAATCTGTAGATGTTAAGACCGTAAGAAAATTGTTCCTTTCCATTCAGAGGTGTCACATCAGAGCATATTCATTGCAAGGTAGCAAAAGATACTTAGAAGCCCACACAACAAGAGAGCATGTGATTGTGCTACTGGATACTAGGGCGAGGTGCTAGATTAGTTGATGCAGGAGGTACTTTCCTGTATCCTTGGGTCTGGAAGAAGGAAATTGAGGAGTTGAGTGTAATCAAGTGTAGAGATAGATGAGGACACTAAACTAGGTTTAGAAACAATCCAGTGAATGTTCTGTCAGAAGTTTCTCGTTATACTGAAAGGGTAATTTAAGTACTTTTTGGAGGAAAAGGATGACTTTTATTCAATTCTGCTGCCTTTGAGGTTTTTTCTTATCTAAGCAGGTTTCTTGCAATGACAAGTGGACACAGAAGAAACAGACCAGAGGTGTATTACTTGTTAGGGCTGGTTTTTTTCCTGTGGAGTATCTTGGCCATTATCTGTTAAGAACCAGTAGCTATAACTGTAAAAAGTCTGCAAACAGTGTACAGTAAAGGATTTTTGTATTTGTTTATCAAAAAAAGCACCAGGATAGTACAGCTTATATCTAAGACTTGTCCAAAGGCTTTGCTTTTTATGAGAGGATTATGCTGGTTACTTCAAGTACTTTGATTTCCACAGTGAAGAGACTATAATCTTCTAATTGTGGATTTTGGGAAAAAACTAATTCAGATAGAAGAAAAATATAAGCTTTTTCTTAATCAGTGTCATTCACTGGCTACTTTGAAAGTCTCTGGATATGTAGCCTGCCCATGAACATGGAAGAACTTTGGTGCAATTGCTGTGATAGATAAGGTTTGCTAATGGTGTAAGAAAAGAGCCATCTCATTTTATTAATAAAAGGAGAGCAGGAGAAAGTAGTAAAATGTCTTTTTTATTATTATTCAGAGAGAAATTAATTTGGTGACTGATTTGGACTGTGGGTTCTAGGCTTAAAGTGCTGGACTGCCAACTGTTTGCAGCTATCTCCATTGGAACTTATTTTAGTGGCTAAGTCACTTGCAAAATTTGTGGTTATCTGTTGTTTTTCACATGAAGAATTGCAGAAACCAAAGGCTGAATGGTAGTAGAGGTTAAACTGAAAATCCGCAGAAAAATTGCAGTCTTGAACAACTTGGGGAGCTATGGTCTGATTATTGATACCCAATAATCAGTATACAAAATATATAATAATTCTCAAACCAGGACATTTATTTAGCAGAGATGGTGGAGTTTAGGATCCTAAGTTGAGAGCGCATGTCAAAAAGCAGCATCAAAACCCTGGACTTCAGGAGAACAGACTTCAACCTCTTCAGATATCTGCTTTGAAGAATTCTGTGAGATGCAGCCCTTGAGAGAAGAGGGATCCAGGAGAGCTCATTGGTGTTCAGGGATCACCTTATCCAAGCCCAAGCGAGTTCCATCCCAATAAGTAGGAAAGCCGGCAAGGGCAGCTGGAGGCCAGCGTAGATGAACAATGAGCTCCTTATTGAACTCGGATATAAAAAGGATTCATATACGAGTTGGAAACAGGGATCAGTAACACAGGAGGAGTATAGAGTTACTGTTTGATCTTGCAAGAATAGGGGTTAGGAAAACCAAGGCTGACCTGGAGTTGAGTCTGGCAAGGGACCTGAAGTGGAGCAAGAAGGAATTCTACAAGTCTATGAACAGCAAATGGAAGAGTAAGGAAAATGTGAGCATGTTGCTGAATGGGAAAGAATTATATGGAAAAGGTCAAGGTACTCAATAGTGCTTTTTTTGTCTCAGTTTTTACTGTTAAGACCAGCCTTCAGAAATCTCATGCTCCTGAGACCAGAAGGAAAGTTGAGCAAGGAAGACTTGCCTTTGGTGGAAGAGGACCAGATTAGGGAGCACTCAAACTGTATGTAAGCCTGTGGCACCTTACGGGTTGTACCCATAAGTGTTGAGGGAGCTGCTTGGATGTTATTATGAGACCATTCTCACTTATCTTTGAAAGATCATTGGTGATTGGAAGATGTTCTTGAGGAATGTAAGAGAGCAAATGTCCTTCTTATTTCCAAGAAGGAGGATTGGGGGAACTACAGATAGGTTAACCACACCTCAGTTACTGGACAGTGATTAAGAAAATCCTCCTAGTAACCATTTCCAAACACATAAAGGGCAAGAAGGTGATTGGGAGTGATCAGCATAGATTTGTGAAGGGCAAGTTGTCCTGGACCAACTTGATAGTCTTCTATGATGAGATGACTGACTTGGTGAATGAGGTGAATGCTGTAGATGCTGTGTATCTTGGCTTTAGTAAGGATTTTGATGCTGTCTCCCATGGCATTCTCACAGATAAGCTAAGTACAAGTTAGGTAAGACAAAAGTGAGAGTGAAAACTGGCTGATCAGCTGGGCCCAGGGGATTGCCATCAGTGGTGCAAAGTCCTACTGGAGACGGATCACTAGTGGTGTACCCCCGAAGTTGGTAGTGGGGCTGATACTGTTCAGTATCTTCAGTAATGAACTAGGTGCTGGGACAGAGTACACCCTCAGCAAGTTTGCGGTAGGTACAAAACTCTGAGACATGGCTGATGCACCAGATGGTTGTGCTGCCAGAGGCACCTTGACAGGCTGGAGAAATGGGCTGAGGGAAATCTCATTAAGTGCAACACAGGGAAATGCAAAGTCGCGCATCTGGGGTGGAATAACTCCAGGCATGTGCTGAGAGCTGACTGGCTGGAAAATATCTCTGAAGAGAGAGGCCCTGGAGGCCCTGGTGGAACAGCAAGCTGTGAGCCATCAGTGTACCTTCAGGGCAAAGACAGTCAACAGCATCCTGGGCTGCGTTAGGCAGAGCATTGTCAGCAAGTCAAGGGAGATGATTTTCTCTAATTCTGTACTGATGAGACCATACCTGGAGTGTTGGGTCCAGTCCTGGGCTCCTCACTACAAGGCAGACATGGAGCAACTGGAATGATCCCAGTGCAAGGGCATAACAATGGTGGAGCATCTGACATGTGAGGAGAAGACAAAAGAGCTGGGACTGTTTAGCCTGGAGAAGAGAAGGCTTAGGGGTTCTTATCAGGATATGTAAATACCTGATGGGAGGGAATGAAGAAGTGGGAACCAGACTCTTCTCAGTGGTACCCAGTGACAGGACAAGAGGCAATGGGCACACATTGAAGTATGTGAAATTCCATCTGGATACAGAAAAACATTTCTTTATTGTGAGGGTGACCAAGCACTGGAACAGGTTACCCAGAGAGGCTGTGAAATCTCTTGTCTATGGAGACACTCAGAGCTTGACTGGACACAGTCATGGGCAACTTGCTCTGCCTGACCATGCTGGAGGGAGGAGGTTGGGCTAAAGGTCCCTTCCAGCCTGAAAGATTCTATAAAACCATCTAGTTTTTCTGTCCATATAGTAGAAGTAGAGCCATGCCTTTCAAATGTATTTCTAGTCAGCAGATAAATTTTTGCACTAATAAAATCGTATTATATACTATTTGGCACTGAAATACAATGAAGAAATACCAGTTTACTTAGTTTCAGTAAAAGCTACAAGTTCCTATTGTATCCTGAGCTGCTTTTCTGAGGTTCCTGACTGGTCACTGAAATTAGGTATCTCATGCAAAGTTCTTGGAAAATGTTTTAGGGGTCTGAACTTTATTCCCCCCACCCCCCCTTTTTTTTTTTTTTTTTTTGGGGGTGCGGGTAGGGATGGGGATGTCTGTTTGTCACCAAAATACATTTAATCTAGTACTTACAACAGTTCCCTACTGTAAGTTGCACAGATTTTCAAAAAAAATCAGTGAAAAATGAAAAATAAGTTCTGCTTCCCTCTGAAAACCAATGTTTTTAGTGTATTCTGGCCTCTTCCTGAGACAGTTCCGCGTGATTATACTCAATATAGTAGTAAAAATGTTCTGGAAACCACTGATGTATTTGTAACAGTCTCTTGTACTGCAATGAATAGAGTCCTGCTCTGAAATTCTTAACTTGAAAGAGAATAGTTTAAGCATGTCTTTTTATAAGATCATTTTTCTCCCCCTAAAGCACAGCCTGCAGCCAAAGATGACTACTGCTAAAGGTTTCATGTGAACCAGTGACTTGAGTTAGGTCCTAGGAGGCTCTTCTGTCAACTCCTGCTCCTCTCCAGTTTTTCTCCTCACCCCCAACACTGAGAACATCCCCTCCTCCAAGGATAAACTCCCAGCTCTAGCCATCTTCTCTGTAAATAGTGAACTTAATTCTAAATTTCATTGTATTTTTCTGTATCAGGGTGTGTTTTGCAATTCAGGAGCTTTTTTTTTTTTTTTGGTGGGGAAAAAATAGTAAGACTGGGCTGTTACAGATGATTTAAATGAGAGGCATAGAGCCACAAACCAGCAGCATTTCTCTCCCAGCTTTGCTTAAGTGTGCCCTGAATTGCTGCAGTTTTACCCTGTGTGGAAGTTGGGTCTGGGACATGTAACCATTTCAGTTGCCACATCCTCAGCCTGTGTGTGCTGGTTGTTAGTGAAGCTGCTAGAGGCTGCTCCTTCTGGGAGACCTTGAAATGTTGCCAGTATGCTGTGGGACACTAGTGGGAGCATTAGTTGGCCCTTGTGTTCATACTTGTGTTTATGGCTACAGGCTAAAATAATTCAAACTGCAATGTTAAATGAGTTACTGAAAGCTCATTAGAACAATTTAGCGTGCACAAATTATTCTCAGGCCTTTTGCCGATTAATGCAATGTATGTTACGAAGTGCTAGAGGGTACAAATATTTTGGCATCCTCAGTTTCTGAGGGTGGGCAAGGTTTTGGAAGCCTTACAGTTTAAATGACAGGGTTTTGTAACTTTTTTGTGTTTGTTAGCTCTCTTGAACAAGGTTCTGTCTCACGGTATTTGTGTTCTTCACCTTTCTTCGTGCATAGGCAGCTCTTTTGGTGCTGCACCTCCTTCCTCTTGGCTTTGGGGGTGTGTGGTGCTGAAGCTGAGCCAGGGAGGTCCAGCTAGACTTACTGTCTTCATCTTGAAGCACTTTGTGCCTTAGTCATGTACTTCTCAGCAGTGCTGCTGGCAGCATGGTGCAGGGGCGATCAAGGGGATGCGCATCGTTGTGCCTTGCTGGTAGAGCTGGTAAAGCTTCTTTGCTTCTACTTCTGTCAGGTGCTGGACATCACTTCCAAGCTGCTCTCACCTTCCAGGTTGGAAACTGCTTAATTAAATGAGCTAAACATAAAGGTACTTGACTGTGGACCAGGCTGGCCTGATAGCCTGTTTGACCTGTCTCTGCATCTTTTAGGAATGCAGAAAAGGTCAGCTCTACAGGAATAACAACTTTTCAGTATTAATAAAACACTTAGAACATTTGTAATACCATTGACTCTCTTCAAGTACAGTTAAATAGAATTTCAGAATAGGTGCAAGTTCTCTGCTTTGGCTATATTGACCATTTCTTTGACCTTGGAGTATTGCAGCAGCTTGTGGTATTTACTGTTATGTAGAAAAATAGGTTTCTAACCCTGGACTCTAGCTCTGTTTAAGGCGAGGTTAGGTAAAACAAGGCTTTAAAAAAGTCTGTCCCTGTGTATATTTGCTGTAGGAGATTCCTTTTGAATGTCAGAACTTCTTTTCCCTTGCCAAGATAACATAAATGTGTAGAATATTTGGCAATGTAACTTCTCCCCATAAATTCTCTACTACCTAATTAGAAAAGATTGTTAGATTTGTTTGTGGAAACTTTGAAACTCCACTCCCTCTTTCCATAGCTGGAGGTAGTGAAATAAGTGTAAGTTTAAAAAAAAAATTTTTTTAAAGGTAATTTTATTAGAATTAAGGCATGTGTTGGCTAGAAGTGCCTGTGCATCATGATTTTTGTACGTATGAATCAGCTGGAAGGAGGGTTTTGGTTCAGCTACATGACAACTCATGTTTTGCATTCTGTAGGAAGAATAAGAGCTCTCTGTGTACACGGCCTAATCTTGTATAATCTGTGTGATTTAAATGCTTTTTGTGTAAGGGAGTACTCAAATTCCTGCTTTGGTTATTCTTCAAAAGGATTCTGTGGACATATTTTGTTGTGTTTTTTTAAAATTTTATTGTATCTGAAAGAACAATTAACATCATTAAATGAAAAACAGGCAGGAAACTTGTGGAGTAAAAAGAGATTTTTATTTTAACCAGTTAAGTTGACTTTTTTCTTATCAGCCCATAAATGCACTGTAATGTTTATGAAAACAGGTTTTGCAGTATGAAGCATAATTGTTTTGTCAAGTAATTGTAATAGAAGTCGAGCATCATCTGAAGCAGCTAGTCAGATCCGTTGTCAACTGCAGCCGCCTCCTTCATCAGTTTAACAACAACAGAAGAGACCATGCAGAGGCAAAAAGGGGAGCACTGCTTTTAGCACGCCATTGCTTTCTAAATAAAAAATTTGAACCAGCATTTTTTCATAAAAGATTACGTACCTTTCTTCAAGTTGTGTCTCTGCTCAGAACAGGAGAGCACTATCAACAAATCTATGTCAAGTATGTTCAAGAAGAAAGCTTTTAACCCATTCTAACACAACATGAGCTGAAGAAGCTTCTCTGTTAATTTGGTACTTGACATCAGTAAGGTTATAATCCAAATTCCCAGTGCAGTTGACTAGGGAAAAACAGGTGTTCAGAGCTGTTCAAACTCAGTTGTTTTCACTTTCAATTTGCTGTTCCCTTCAAATCCTGAATATTCTCAGAACGCACAAATGTAAACCCTTCTGGCGGTGTCTTCAACAGAAATGAGCAAAAAAACCAAGCCAAGCCTCTTCAGGCTCAACTGAAGGTAGCGATGCACAGAAATTAAATAGCTACTTTATCACTTGGATCAAGAAAATCGGAGTTGCAAATAATGCAAGAACGACTTTTTAAACTACATATTTGCCGAACTTGCATACTCCCAGAAAGACTCTGTGTATGCCGATGAATGTATACTTAAATGTTTTTGAAGTTTCAGTTGGAATATTTTGTAAATTTTTGGTCTTCTCTGAGTTTGTATCATAAACTTTTCCTTTTCTCTTCTGTTTCTCATTCTCTTATTACATCTTTTCTTATGTTTCTCTAGTTGCACTTTCCCTGTAGTCCAGTAAATTTGTTTACATGTGTTTTCAGTTCATTCTGTGCGGAGTTGTAAATTTGCTTGAATAGTATGTTGACTTTACATAACTCTGGAATGTGTGTTTCTGAAATTTAATGTCACATGTGACTGTTTTTGATACCTCAGACTGAGAGGTGATGGTATGGATTTTCTGTTGGTTGATTCTTTTTTAAGGAGGGACTTTTGTCTTCAGAGGCTTACTGAATCAGAAAGGCTTGCATTTTCCCGTTCAGCCTTTCACAATTAATGTAGTAGCAGAAGCTCTTCTTGTTGTCGTGAACACTTCTTCCAAGTGTCAATTCAAAGTGAGCTTCAGCTTTCCTGACATCATCGCTACATGCCTGGGCAATGTTTCTAAACTCCTATATAGCCTGTCCCTGTTTGCACCCTTCTGTGTACTGACCTTCTTACACTGGAGCTTTGACAGTCTGCTTAGCCAAGCTGGTCTCCTGATGCTTGTATTTTTGAGTAGATCTGCCAGCTTGCCCAAACTCCTTTGCTTTCCAGAGCTGCTTCCCAAGGCCACCTACCAGTTACTTCAATAAGCTGAAGTCTCTTCTCTTGAAGCAGGTCTCTGCTCTGCTACCTGCCTTCTTCGCTCTTCTCAGAATCTTGAACTGTACTAGTTGGTGGTTGCTACGACCCAAGCTGGTACACTTCCGACCAGATCTTCATTGCTTGAGAACAGATGTGTGCCACCGTTGTTGGTCCATCCAGTATGTATGTCAAGAAGTTGTCCCCGATATCCTCCAAAAATTAGCTGGGCTGCTGGTACCCTGCAGTGTTGCCCTTCCAGTGGATGTCAGGGAGTTTAAGGTCTCTTATAAGAACCAGGGTTTGAGGTTCACAAGCTTCTTTGAGTTGTAGAGAAGACTTCATCCGATCCTCCATCCCTATCAGGTGGTTCTGTAGTGTACTCCCAACACAATGTCATCCTTACTGGTGTCTCTGCTGATCCTGACCCACAGGCTATCTTTTCTCTATCCACTGAGTCTGTGAAGCAGAAATAAAATGTTGTTAGTAGTGTAATTCATCCAGTAAACTGGATAAATTAATACAGAGCAGAGATGGCTGGATTGAAAATGGAACATGAGTGGAAAAATCTTTAGGGCTTGATCAAACATTAATCTACTGAATAAGGCAACCTTTTTATTGTTTGGCATGGGTTCCAGCCCTGCGTATGGCTAAGCACACAGTGTTTTTAGTCAACAGTCATTTTACTCTGGAGTTTTTTATATGTAAGTTGTAGTCAGCTTTGTCATTGAAGGCAAAATGTCATGTTACCTTCTACTAAAACTTTATTTACTTCACTGAATTTCATCATGTGAAAAGTTTCAATGCAGTGGGGTTTTTTCTTGTGAACTTCTGAGTCTATTTCTGTGGTAAGCTGAAAAACCCCTGTTTAACTACAGCTTCCATTGTATCTTACTGAGATTTTTCTTACCTTTGTGATGAGTTGATGCATTATTGTATGGGGATTTTGAGACACAGGGAAGCTATCGTGTTTCTATATTGCGGTTAACATTACAGTAGTCACTAAATGAGTACCCTGGATGTCCTGGGCTGCATCTTATCCACAGGCTCACAGTGTGAGATTGTTGTGATGCAGAATTCACTTCGTTTGCATTTTGATAAGAAAGCTGTGAGCTTCCTGGGTTTGTTCTCTGCTCCATTTGCCCATCTGACTGTCAAAACGCTTCTACCTTCTACAAAGAGCATCATGCCCATCTTTCATATCTCATTAGCAAGGTAAGGATGCTTCCTTAAACCTCCCTGTTTCCTGTATCTAGCACATGTACTAAATTGAGGATATATGTATATGCTCAGCATACCTGACCTTGAACTTGTTCTTCCGCAGCCACCCAAGGATACTGAAGTTAGGGTAGTCCTAACATCTATACTATTAGAAAAAGTCATCAGTTTTTTGAGTATGTGAACAGCATATTGAAAGAAGCTATCGGTAAAATAATTTTGATTATAGACAGTTATGAAATGGCATCTACTGCCAGTTCTTGAAGATATTTGGGTAAGTCTTTTCTTTCTGTGCTAATGAATTTATCCCATCCCACGGCCCCTGCAGTTTCTCAACTCTCATTGTCTTACCATATTTTCACTTGCTTATTAGATTATTCTAGTTTCTTTTTACCTCAGTTGCCTTTTGTACTATTTTCCTTACTTTCTTCTCCCTTTATCTCCAGATGCCGTTAATATTTCCAAGTAATACAGTGATTTCCTGCCCACTAGCTTTGTCTTGCATCCATTTTTATTTGACTTCTCTAAGCTTCTACTCTAAACAAGCTCCTTATTACTGTGATTAATGATCTCTCTCTGATCAAACTCTGGGGTTTGTTGAGTATCTCCATTTGCCTTAGTATCTCTGCACTTCAGACTAATAATTGTTCATCCTTTTTTGACATGTTATTTTTGTTATATATTAGTGATTTTGTTCTTGTCTAGGTTTATCTAGTCTGTTTTATTTTTCTGAGGATGGGTGATCGTTGCAGCTTTACATTCTATCTCTAAAATTTATTGTGCCTGTGGCCTAAAAAATATTTTACCACTACTAAATTGTCTTTTGTGCTGTTCCACATCTGAAATTCAGTGAACTTGTTTGAAGCCTTGCAGTCTAAATAAGGAATTCTACTGTGAATTAAAGTTTTAATCATTTTCAGCTATCTCCATTGTTCATAGTTTTCAGTCTGAGGCCAGATGGGTCATTTAATTTTTCCTTCTTCTAGGCATCTTAAATCCAGACCATTTTCAAGCTCTTGTTTTCTTTCTTGGGTAGTTCCAAAGGTCATTGTTTGTTTGTTGGCTTGTTGGGGTTTTTTTGAACACAGATGGGCCTGAAAAACAGATTTGTATTCCTGTCCCACTGGGATTATATTAAATGTTATCTTTCTCCTGTGAAACACTGCTGTATAAGGCGCTACTCTAGAAGCCTTCCTTTAAACCATTCTATTTCTGTCTTATAAAATTAAGTGGCCTTCAAGTCCTGTCTGAAAATGCAGAATCTGCAAAACAAATGAAAAGCCCACACTTGTTTTCTACTTAATGCTCAAAATGTCATCTAGTTGCTGATCAGATATGAATATAATTATTTCTGTGTTGTTCTGCATACTAGTGGAAATAGAACTTGTCAGAGCATTCTCATGAAAGTACCAACCATGTTTGCATTAGTAAAGTCCTAAAGTATTCAGTCCTCTTGTGTGGTCTGTGGTGAACTGATTGCTTATATTTTGGTTTAATAGCCTTTTCTCCTTTTATTGCCTGGCATTTTCTGGTGCTGTTGACTTGTACTGGCTGACTAACTTGAAACTTTTAAGTGCACACCCAGGGCAGGATTGCTATTGCATGTGCAAAACCAAATGCACAAAAGCTACAGGAGATTTTCTAGAGAAGTTTCCCTCACACCAGGGACAGCTACAGCGTACGCATTTGAGGATAGACAGTGCTGCTCCTCTCCTCCCAGCCAAGAATGAGGGAAGAAGGTGAAGGAGGAGGAAAAGTTAGTTTAGGGTATCACCAGAAGGAAGATCAACTGAGATGAATTTAGGGTGATAGCTGAGTTGCGATGATTGTTTTCAAGCTTGTTCTGCCCCAGTGAGCTCTCTTTCTTTCTGAGTGCATAATCTTTGTTTTACCTGTCATTTGAATTTCCATGTTCATTGGTCCTCCGTCACATGCACATGGGGAAAAAAACACCACAACCAAATCCATCCATCTCACTAAAGCACGCAAAGGAATTTTTCATCTGGCACACTTCATCGTTGGTAGTTTTTCGTCAAATTGTTGTGAGTTTGCAAAGGAAACGAAAGGCATCTTCCAAAGGTTAATCTGCTGCTACTCTCCTTAATTTGGCTGGAGTGCACTAGTGAGTGCTGGTGTGGAATGAATCATAGAATGGATTGGGTTGGAAGGGACCTTAAAGATCTCCTAGTTCCACCCCCCCTGCCATGGGCAGGGACACCTCACACTAGACCGGATTGCGCAAAGCCCCATCCAGCCTGGCCTTGAACACTTGCAGGGATGGGGCGTCCACAACCTGTTCTAGTGTCTCACCACGCTCACTGTAAAGAATTTCACATAATCCCCATAGCACAAAGAATCCCCACAGCACTTGAACATCTCTGGTACTCAAGGGGTGTGGCATTGAAGGTGACTTTCTGCACCACATTCAAGGGGACTAAGCTGAAATGTTTAGATTTGATCGGACTTGCTTTCAGAGTACTCATAAGCTGCAGTATTTTGAGCTTGGCAGTCATAGTGGTGGGAACTGGCTTGATACAAAGCCTGAGGGTGACTATTGCTTGCCCGAAGGACAGTAACACAGCTGCTACTTTTAATGCATGTGAAAGTGGTCCTAAATTTATGTGACCTGAGAAATATGGGCTTAATGTTAAAAAGTCACGACATTCGGTTGCATTAACGGTGGTAAGGGAGCGGTGGGGAGAACAAATATGAAGTGTGACTTGGGTTGGTATTGCCCTTTTATAGTGTGCGATGCTCAGAAGGATTCTGTTGTCTAGGTAACACGGTCTGTACTTGATTTCTTAAGAAAGATGGAACAGATGTTCTTGCAAGAAGCAACCAATTATCACCAGTGAGAATATTGGCAGTATTTAAACTAATTGCTTTGTTGTTGCATACAGTCCAATTCATATGCATCTAATAGTAAAGAAAATTTAAAGGAAGGCATCTGCCTTGCATGGCTTTTCCTGAACGAGATTTTAAAAAAATATTTATGGTTTATAAAATAGCACTCATCGGTGTCTTTTTGCACTTCCATTTATCATCATACGTTCTTCAATATCATTCAGTCTTTTTATTTGCTATCTGTAATGTCTCTTTCATGATGGTTGAGCCCCATTGCTCCCTCAAATCTATGTCATATCATATTAATGTATTTTGGTGATTTAAAATACAGAAAAATCTGAAGACAATGGGTGAAAGGATGCCCACGGTGGAATAAGAGACTGAGGGCCTTTTCCAAATCATGCAAATCTGTTCTGAGATTTTTTTCTCTCTTTTTTTTTTTTTCCTTTTGGGGGCAACATCCAGACACAGCTAATTGGATAGAGATTGTTCCATAAAAAGCTGGGGCAAAAGGGAAACCGTATAGATGTGTATATACATGAAACCCTGCTCTGTACTGCACAGGCGGAGGATACATAGCTTTTGTGTGGTGGGATAAGCAGGTGGTGACTGTGACAAGAAAGAGGAGAGCTGAAGCGGGGGACAATGTGGAACAAGAAGAGCCCTAGAGCTTTCTGACTGCAGCACGCGTCAGCAGAGTGCCTTGTTTTTATGAAAGGTTATGCTAACGTAATTTCATGTATGAATTATTTATTTTGCTTATGGATATGGCTTTGTCTTCCTGGGACACCACTGTAGTCTTTAAAGCGTAGGAAGCTCTTGGCTTTTATAAGAAATTTGGGGGGAGGCATGTGTGTGTGTAAATACATTTTTATACCTTCGGGATAAAATGTGATGTTGAGTATTAAGTAAGAAGAGAGGGCATTGGGACCAGAGTCTCAAGGCACTGTTTGTGGGTCCTCAGCAAAGCTGAGCCATACCGTTATGCATTTTAACAAAACATCTGGCCTCTTGCCTGAACTTTTCCATGCCTCTTGCCAAATATAAAAGGTCTATTCTATGGTTGTTTTTTGTTGTTTGTTTTTTTTTTTTAGGTAGGGCATTGCAAAAACATGTTTTCTGTCTTGGCAATAATAGGATAAAGGAAGAATCCTTGACCTACTCTCTTTTTATCGGCTCCTATGAAGGACGTGCTGTTTTGATTTTTATCTAACTGTGGAAAATGTCATTATGAGTGGAAACAAAGTGCATGTTGCACTTCTTAGATTATTTGGCTGAGTTATCCTATTGTATAGTAGTGACATGTTGATTGGGACAAAATGTCTTATTACGTTCAGTTATTTCAATAACCATTGTAAAACGTTTGTGGTCTGAGTAGGAAAAAAAATATTTGTAGGGATTTTTAGTCCTTTTCACCAGGCTACTTGCATGTAACTTCTAATCTTTTCTTTGTCATCCTTGCTCTGGCTCCTGCCTCTCTCTTTCTGTGAACTCTTCTACATTCATCTTCTGTAATTTAATGCAGATGATACATCTGGTCACTTAGGTGTACTTACTGCCTTGTGTTTGCCTCTTCAGTCAGGGGCAATTCTACTTAAATCTGTGTTCATTAGCCGAGCTGTTCTTCTGCTGCCCTTTTCAAACACTGTTGTGTCTAAATCCTATTCTAAACCTTTTCTTTGTTACGTAGGTTTTTTCTTTTTACAGTATCCTTCTTATTCTGTTGCTTAGACTTCCTTATCTGGTGAGTATTTGCAGCTTCTCATATCCCCTTGTTCCTGCTGCTTTTCTTCTGTTGATTCACTTTTTGATTCTCCTCGCATTTCCCTATTCTATCACAGGGTCTGTCAGCAGCAATATTTACTACTTTTGCTGCTTCTTCTGTGTGCTAGAGTGCTTCAAATCAAATCTTGCAACCAGCTTCCATGGAATTTTTTCACCTGCTTTCATGAGTTTGCTGTTTTTGCAGTTTAATTGTATCATACATTGCCAGTTCCAGATTCTTTTCACTCTCCTAAATGTGTTTCTTGAGCCTTTCTCTTTTTCTGCTTTCCCTTTTTGTACAACTCTGACCGATTTTATTCCTGAAGGTGTTGCTGAAAGGACAAAAAAATTTCATAGGTATTATACATTTTTCCATTTTCTATCCTTGAAAATAGAATCTTCTCCATTATGCCCCTTCTTTTCTCTGCAACGATTCCATTCCCTTATGTCTCGTGTTCTCCTCTTTTCTCTGTGCTCACAGCACAGACATTGGCCTGCTGTCTTAAGTGGCCTCACTTTTACGGGAACTAATGCTTAAAAGAGAAGAAGCCCCTTTTGCCAGAGGGTTGGTGAGCCTCTGGACTTTATGCCAGGGTTAGGAGGGATGTTTGCTGTATTGGACGCTTTTCTGTGCATCTCTTCCTCCTTTCTTTATTTACCCTATGCTTTCTCCTCCAGTACTGCTTTTGCCTCAGTCTTACTTTTTTCTGCCTAGTTCGTTCCTTTTTGTACTCTGTCCCGTTTCCCACTCCTTGCCTCACCAATACTGTTTTTGCCCCTCTTCAGCTTTGCTGCTGTTCCCTGCTTTTCCCCCCCTCGCCTCCTCTCTTCCACTGATTTACTACTGTAGCGCATGCATCCTTCTCTTGTGGTCTATTCTTTTTTCTAGCATCTTTCTGCATGGTCCTGTGTGTCTTCTCACTGCTGATTCCAGCTCTGCAATTCCCTCCACTCCTGGTGTTGCTGAGCAGAGCAGTTGATAAACTGCAGCCTGTGTCCCTCTCCTCCTGCTGGCTCTGTGCACCCGGTTTCCTTCTCCCTGGGGTGGTTCTCCGAACCCACTCTTTGTTCACCTCCTTCGTACCTCTCCTCTTTCTGGAGTGATTTTCATGTCCCTTGCCCCAGAAATCAGCCTTCTCCTTGTGTACTGAATCAAGCAGGAGAAAAATGGGGGGAAAACTCTATCCTTCGTTTTAGTGCCAGAGCTGGCTCCGATGTGTGTCGTTTAACAGCTCTGAAGGTCTCTAAGTCCGTTTCTACAGGGTATGAGCAAATAACTTTTTTCTCCCCCTCAAGGGAAAGTGAAGTGTCAGATGGCAGTTGTACGATAGAAAATTGCTTTGCCTGATTTTGTTTCTTTGTTAACCTGTGCAGAAGTGCAAAATATCTCATAATATTGAGAAGCTTGTGTAATAAAATTGTTTGTGTCTATCAACCTTGAATTTTAACGTAGTGGAAACGGGAGAGAAACAACAAGAATCTTTGAATCTTCATCTCTGTTCTTCTGGAAACAGCTCCAAGTTTAGGAGCAGTCAAAAAGGGAAATTCAGAGTTGCTAGAATGACTTTAAAGTGAATTACTGAAGTCAAGGCCTGAGAGCAAGCCGCATAAATCCCTGGTGCATTCACATGTTGAGTGCCTGCATGCCATCCTGATCCCTTTCAATCCTCAGGAAGGACATGTGGGCACTGGAAGAGGTAAAGAGAAGGGAATTAAGACAGCTGGTGATACAAAACTACTTGTGTATGAACAGAGATGAAATGGACTGGGAATCTGAGTTGGAAAGGAGGGAAGCTGAAGATGCCGGAGGTCTAAAATCACAGAGCTACATGGAAAAGTTAATTAGGGAATTGTTATTCAGTGCTTATCAGAACAGAAGAGCTAGGGCAACTGAAGGAGGATAGCCAGTCTCTCTGCACTA
>WEIS01051415.1:11960-37955 GCA_013389965.1 Todus mexicanus | reverse complement strand
AAGATGCTCTGCTATATAATCCTGACCCAAAGAGTTCCCAAATGCACTGCTTTATCAGATTAGAACTAAAAATGTCCTCATTGATATCACTATGTGATTGGTAAATAAGGCTTACATCCTGGAATGGGTAAGTTTTCACAAGCTCTGCTATTGTATCCCAGATTTAAATTAGAGAGCAACAAATGAAGCACAATGCTGACCAGCCAAAATATCCACAGCTGAAATTATTTGTCAAGATTAAGGCCAGTGATTTCAGCAAAGTTCCAACTGTATGATCTGTATTTCCCTCAAACTGTGAAATTATCTTCCTTTTATGGATCCATCATGGAAGTATTGAGCGATTAGCTGCATCATACTACACTTGTCAGCCAGCCTTCCCTGTTCATCAGGACTGTAAAGCATATTAAGCAGACAATAATAGTACCCTTCAGGATGATTAGGTTGTCACGTTTTACAGTCGAATCATGTAATTTGCTCCTGTATCTCACAGGCAGCAGAGGGCTTCTTTGAAACTCAGGTCCTCAGTGCTCCACTTGCAGAGGGCTGTGCCAGGGACATTTCTTCCACTTCTGCCATTAAGTTTTCCTCTCCAGTTCTCCCAGTATGGTACCTATGAAAGTCAGCGCAGATGCCAGGTCTTCATCCAGCCACACTTCATCCCACAGTGCCAGTTCCTGGAAAGAGGCTGAAATGTGCTGGCAGGCTGCAGAGTCACAAAGCGGAGTGAAAAGAGAGTTGTTCAAACATCTAATGGACTTAATCCCAACTTCCTGCCCTTTCAGGATAACAGTTGAGTTTCAAAGGCAGTGCAAACTAATACACAACTCCTAAGAACAGTTTGACAAAATTAAAACATCCATCAGACTGAAACTGGTGGCAAATAAAAGTCTCTCAGGAGGCTAGGAAGGTGAAAGACAAATTTCTTCTCTGAGTGTTTCAATCCACTGAGTGATCTGCAGCCTGCCCATGGCCAGGCATGAAAAATACAGCCTGTCCAGAGCAGTCCTTGCGCTCCTGGCCTCAGCAGCCTGATTTCCTCATGGTATAGGCCAAAGTCTGTGTGGCTCTGGAGCTATTCTGGTGCCTTGCAGGGAAGATTGCGTCTGGGTCCTGTAGATGTTAAATTTAACCTAAGTGTGGCCAAAATTGCAGCCAGTTGTGTTTCCTGTTTAGAATCCATATTTCAGTGGTTAATTTCAAGTATATCATGCTTATATTTGCCTCTTCCAGTAGCTGCTCCCTTTATTCGGTTGCAACTGTACAAGAAAAAAAAAAAACAACAAAACTACAACCCAACCTCCACTGAGATGTGTTCCATGTTGGGTCTCTGGAAACTCCCTCCCAAAGTGATGGGTGGATGATAAAGTATCACTGACTTTAGGCTTTCTCCTCCTCCTGTGTCAGAAGTATCATGGCTGTGGTGCAAAGTCATAATCTGGTTTAATGGGTCAATTTTGTATTTGGCAGTTTTATGTCATGTGAAGTGACGATCATCTGGGCCACTTTTTTTCCTGTATTGTGTCTTTTTTATCCTCTTTCAGGTGGCATTAAGCCAGCATGGGGACAGTAGTGTCACATAACTCCATGTTGTACAACTGCATGTCCACACCTGGTTTGGATCCCACTGTAAAGATGGGGACTTGCTATGGCATGTTCTGCTCTTAATGATCATAGTTGTTTCACATAAATCTTTTGAGGTGTCAGCGTCAATTCAAGCTTTTCCACTATTGCAGGGATATGTGTGTGTGCAAGTGAGCCATGGGGTTTCTAGCCTTGTCGGCCGTGTGCATTGTGCCAGTGCTCCTCTTCTGGGCTTGGGCATACTCCTCCTCTGAATTGCTGCTGTAGCCACTTTTCCCATCCACACTTGCTGTCGGCGAGATTCATGCTGAAAGTGCCAACAAAGCAAATTATATGCTATTGTACAATCATGCTACAATCATTTCTGTAGGAAATGTGCCTTTAATAAGTACACTGTAAGAAGTTCCCTTGTCTTTTGTATTTAGCATAATGAACCTTCAGACAGCATTTTAAAGAAAGCATAGCAGTCACTAAGCTCCTATTTCTGTGTTTATTTATCCAGCAATTTACATTAAGCGACAAGTATAATTAGCTTTTCTGGATAAACACTAAGCAAACTGGGAGTATTTTTAAAACATAATAGGGCACCCTGCAGTGGTTATCTTTTTTTAAAATACTTTATTCAGAAAAGATATTCCCAGACGCCACAGATTCTCCTGTTTGGCATTGCTTAATGGCTGGTATTTCAAGACCCTTGCTGAGCCTTGTCTGCATGCAGTCAGCTGCCCTCAGTAGTCAATAAGGAGCCTTATCTAGCAGAGGATTTAAAGGTGTGCGGATAAATAGTTTGGCCAAATTAGCACTTTCTAATGGTCTAATCAAAGCAAAGCAACTGGGCCTTGACTCAGTCACATCAAGAGGAAAATCAGCAAGGTGGAGCAAAGGCCAGAGAAAGCCCCAGACAGGACTATGCATGAACCACCACGGTGGAGGTGCAAATACCAAGGGACAGATTGATGCTGGTGTTTTCAGATGCGTATGGATGACAGTACAGCTTCTGGCTGCAAGGGTGCAACAAGCTGGTGCTCCTGGGCCTTTGTACCTAACCCTGAGGAGTAAACGTCAGGTGTGGAGCTGATATCTGGTATCATGGTATGCACTGTTCAGAAGGTTTTGTTCCTACTCATGCTGCTATTCATTGTTTTTATGTTGATGTACCTGTGTTTTCATAAAGATGATCACATGAATCCGGAACTGGCTTCTTGTAGCTCCTGTGCACTGTTCTGAGCTTCTAGATTAAAGTCAGGTTGTATCTGTCCTCTTATCCATGACATGTTTCCCTCTACCTGGTAGCTCCCGGTCCTGGAAACCAGTGGTTCCCCTGTGATCTTCAGACCAATCCACACAAGAGCATCCATCCTTTGGGACCTTGTGTAGCTGCTGCACTGCTGCTCCTTCACTCAGCAGAGTGAAGACCTCATTTGCTTGTTAAACTGTAAGCTGAAAAATGAGTCCTCATAGGGTGTCTCTTTAGTCAGCAGAGATATAATTTGTGCTACTTGTCTGGAAAAACCTACTTCTCTCCATTGACCACAGAGGGAGCCTGATGTATCCTAATCTAGGCTGCCTACTAAAATTAGCTAGTAAGATGTGTCTTCCTCCTCCAGTGGACTGCAAAGAAGATATTACAAAGCTTTCTGGCCTGGCTTCCCAGAAGCTGTTAGCTACTGCTTTGTTCTGGCAGGGATGCCATTTGGAGCTGTGTGCCCTCTCTAGTAGAGCAGCAGCATGAACTCCAGTTTTGCAGGCTTATAAAGAGACAGGGACAGTTCCTTTCACCAGAAGAACAGCAAGGGGAGAAGCTGTGTTTATGCATCAGGCCTCTTGTCTTTCACACCTCTGTAGTGAACAGTTGGATGTTGCTTATTTTTGGAACAAATAAATTTCAGCAAACACCATCTGCTTCTGACAAAATGAGCAACACCCGCTAAAACAGAAACAACAATATCCGTTAAAATACTTCTGAAAGAACAACAGGCCCCACAAAAATATAACAAAATGCTGAGGTTTCTTTTCAATGCCAAAAATATAGATAGAAATAAATGCTTGTGTTAACCCTAAAATAAAGCCGTACCTAACAAAATCCTAAAATAACCCCCCAAAATTTCTGTTTCGTTCTTTTTTTTTTCAGCATTAACTCAAAATCAGAAATTTAGCAACTGCTTATTAATCTGTCTCCATCACGAGGCATCTGGGATACCACACAAAACTTACGACTGCAGTTTGAGTGCATCTTCGCTTCTGTG
Organism: Todus mexicanus; assembly: GCA_013389965.1. Lineage (NCBI taxonomy): Eukaryota > Metazoa > Chordata > Aves > Coraciiformes > Todidae > Todus > Todus mexicanus. The sequence continues at coordinate 34,128 of WEIS01051415.1, read as the reverse complement.
TTGTCATTAACCTGTTTTTCCCTTACACAGAACGGAAAGCAGTTCAATCTGATGGGTAAATTCCAAGCTGTCATCTCAGATGTTGTCACTTGTTCAGCTTTGTCTTTCTGGAAATGGTGCAAACAAGTGAATGGACAGTCCAAATCCTTACCCTAGTGAAACAATTCACTAAATGAAGACCTTTGGAACAGCTTTCTAACTTGACACTGAGAGGGTGCCTTGATGCTTCTCTGCTTCTCACAGTATGTCTAATATAATCATCACTTAGTGTCACAGAGAGACCCTTCACCAATTATGTAGTTAAGAGCATTGCTCTGCTGACATTGCACAGCACGTTTTTTCTCTGGTTCTCTCTTAAGTGGACGGTGAAGAGGGACTTGGGCAGCTTTTCTGTGATATTGGCATCCATATCACATCAAGGCTATGTGGACACTGATCACTTCTGAAGGCTGCACTTGTAGGTGTGTCACCACCTGAACTATCCTCCACATAAAAGACCCTTAACATGCCCTCAGACTACTCTGGGCCTCTTTCCCTCTTGGATCAGCCAGGTAACAGGGTACTCATGCAGGTTCACATTTTGGAAGACCTTGGCAAATTTGTAATGCTATCTATAGCTGTTGCTCATCATACATATGGAGAAAAGAGCGTGGAACTCCTTTTGGGAACAGGAGGCAACCCAGGCCATGGGCTCCTAGGGATGTTGGTGAAGGGGCTAATCGAAGTAGGATCATGTTGATGGAAAATTCACAACCTCTGGATCAATATGCATGAATGTGAACTGGCCATGCCATAGAGATTTTAGCCATCTTGGGCATCTCCAGATTGAAGCAATTCTTGTTGGATAGGTGTGCTGAATATCGCAGTAAGGGAGAGATACCATTATTGTAGCCCTGTCTTCCATACTGTCTGAATACCAGGAAGACACAGGACGCTTTAGGGATGGTGTTTGAGTCTGTTCAGTATACACCGCCAGGAAATCAGGCCTCGAGAATATCTCCAGGGACTCAGTGTCCAGCCAGATGTAACACATCTAAGCTTCATTCATATTCTCTGATTTATTCATGTGAAATTGTATTATAGCTGTTGGACATGGTATTGAGCTGGAAATTCATATTCAGTGGACTATTCATTATGACCCTTGAATCTTTCTATTAGGAAATTCTTACATCTGGTCACTTCAAAGCTCATAACACTTTCCTGTTTGTAGCTCGCCAAACCATCCAGGTTACTCTGGATCAGCAACAAAGCTGCTTGATAAAATATCATCCTCCCAAGCAACTTGCCCTCTGTTGTCTTTAGCGACAAGTCTTTCCTCTTCATCATTGACAAAGATGTTAAATAGAAGTGGGCCAAGATACAGCTCAATAAACATTCCTCATTTGTAATTACATTTTTAGACCTGTCAGCCAGTTTTTAAACCACTGAATAGGTAGCATGATAATTTTGTGTCATTCTAGTGTCTTAATAAAAAGTTCATGTATGGTAGAAGTGAAATACATAGTAGAAGTCCTAAGTGGATTACCTATATCAACCAAACCAGTAATCTTATCGAAAAAAGAAATCAAGTTATTTTGACAAGATCTGTTTTCATAAACCTATGTTGACTGGCATTAATTATGTTTCCCTTCTTCCATTCTTTATTAATCAAATCCTTTATCAGCTGCTGCACTGTTTTGCCTGGGTTTGATGTCAAGCTGACAGGTCTATAATTACCTGGGTCGTGCCATTTACCCTTTTAAACAGTGGCACAATATTAGCTTTCTTCCCAGATCTGGTGCTTCCTCAGTGCTCGGTAAGTGAGAAGCCAAAGAACTGCTCCAATTTCTGTTAAAACTCTTGGAACCAATTTTCCAGGTTGACTGATGTTTAATTTCTGTGTTTGCTTTTGAATACCCCTATAAGCTGCTGTTACAGTGGAAGACACTTCATGATCATCCTAGGTTCTCATTACGTCAGTGAGCTCAGTGTAACAGTTTAGCAGCTTTTTATGACATCAAAGTACTGTATATTGAGCACTTCTGTTTTTTCTTTATTGCCATTCCTATATTTATATTCTTTCTTCTTACTGTCCATAGATTAATGCTGTTATTAGGATTTCTTTTGCTTCTGATACAGCTTAAATCTTTAATTGTGCTCATTTACCTCAAAGCACTCTATGACCTTTAGGTGAACAAACTTTCAGAATATCCACAATATGACTAAGGAGGCCAGACCCATGGAAGTCAGCAAATTTTCCAGGGTTTTTCAAAGAACACCTAGAAGTTGCCACCATACCTAATGCTGCAATATTGTGTGACTCACCCAAAAGAGCCTGAGCCTTGAGGCTCAGCCCATGTGGGGTTCATGATGCATCCTTTCCTGGGGGGAGACAGTGGTAGTGGACCAAGTTGGTGTTTGTATGTAGTTGTTGCAGGATACCCATTAAAAATATGTTCAAGACCTTCAGAAAAAAAGGTAAGGCAGATGTGAATAAACAACAACAGGGCAGAGGAAACTTAAATATTAAAAAGGGAGCAAAACAACAACTTCCTTGTCTCAGTGGTGTGGGTGGGAGATATGGGAAAACACAGCATAAATATTTGTTCACATTCCTCCCATTTAGTTCAGGAACACTTCGTTTTTGCTGTGTTTAAACATTAAAGATGTCTTTTGGGAAAGGAGAGGAGAAGATAATGTTCCTGCTGTAGATTACCATTTCATGCTGCACTGTAGAGAAGAAAGCAACCTGTGTCCTTTAAAGGTAAGTGTGAGAGGGTGGGCAGGGTGCTGGTATTGGGGAAGGGGAGGTAAGCTCTCGGTATGTAATCAGATAAAGTGAGCTGTTTGGTATTAGTGTGTTAGCTTTGTCCAAGCTCCTAGCATCTTCGGTAGGCCACGGTATACTCTTCATTTGTCACCCCAGCGCACCTTTTGTGCAAGTAATTTCCCATTGGTATTGCCCAGAGCTTGGAGTCGATAGCTGACTAACCTCTTTGCTTGTATTATTATTTCCAGCAAGCTTCATACAGCTGCAGTAAATCCAGGAGGATTTGCAAGTGGGCTGAGGAAGTATGAGTGACAGAATGAGCTGATAAGGCCCAAGTCCCACCGAAACAAAAGGCTTTCCATTTTGTCCTGGCAAGACAAGCACTGCCTTGGAATTGATTTGATCAAGTTTTTTTGCCAGCTGACCCCAGAAAATCATGGAAGTGAAGAATTAAGTCCCCAAGCTCTCTCATGCTCACTAGTAAACCTTCATATCAGCACCAAGGATGAGAGTATCTGTTGTGAGCTGGATTGCCTGTTTGTTTTCATAAAGCAGTATCACTGAGGCTCTTTCTGCTGACAGTTTTTTGTTGGCAAGAAACTAAAAAGTGTTCAATGACTCATAGCTCTGTGGACAAAGTATCTTGGAAGAAAACGGCTGCTAAGCCAGGTATCAAACTACAGTGGTATTGAGCTTTAATACACTCTGAAAGGTTAAGATCTAATGAGGTGAAGCATAAATTTCTGTAAATCCTTATTCTTATGCTTGTGCCTAACTAGGAAAGCAGGAGGCAGAAGCAGCATGAATTGGAAAGCCTACCTGATATTACAGGGTCAGACCATGTTTGAAAGCCAGTGGGAAATCTTTAAGAGAGTGTAAAAGGGTCTACTTCTGCTTTGGTAAAAGTAAGACAAATCTGTCAGGAAAGCATGACTGGACTGGGCAGCTGGGCTAGCAAATGGAAAACTGGTGTCAGAAAATCAAAATTTTCCAAAAAGAACATTGTCTTGAGAGAAATGTGTTTGGTTTTTTTCATAACAGATTTCATTATTTGAGCTACAAAATATGATAATGTGCTAGTTTTATTAAGGGCTACAAGTGCTGTGAAACAGATTGTCCTGCCCATCTATAAGGCAGGTGTGAGGGGTACACACAGACCTTCAGTTTTGTCCCGCTTTATTGAGAATTGTCTCTTACCTGAGGATTCTTTATCTAATTGGTTGTGTTCATGTATTTAATGCCCAGGGAGGCTGAGCTTGATGATATATAGCTGAATTTTTTCCCTCTTGGCTTTTCATATTGCATGGCAGAGCTTTAAAAATGACAGAGTGGTTGTAACTTGCGGTTCCAATGGTAATCACACCCTTATTTGCAAAGAAGAGGTAACATCTGAATAACCTAGGGAGACGTATCCAAATACAAGGATTTCTGTGTTTATGTGTATGTATGTGAGAGAGAAGAAAGGAGGAGAAGAGAGGAGAAAGTAGTTTCAGACCAAAGAGTGAATCTTGATTTTATAACATGCATTTCTTTTTAACGGGAAATAAAATGAATTATTTACAATGCCTCATGGATACCACACCCGGGAGTTACAGGAGTGTCTGTTGAGGAGGCCTGTAAAAGGAGGTGCCCTTTGGACTCCCTTGCCCAAGAAAAGTCTCCTGTTTCATATGCAACAGCGTTGCTGTGTGCCTCAATCTACTTTTACTTGTGTAGCATGTGAGTACAGACTCTGCAGACTGTTCAGCCTGTTCTATGCTTTTATCTAGCAGTGGTGATATATTAAATCTATCTCTGCTCATGGTTCATGGCAAACACCGAAAACCTATAAAAGTGCTGGAAAGTCCCATTCAGGAGGCATTTTTGACAGAATGAATTGTCATATTTTTCTTGTAACACAGACAAATGCAATGAATTTCATAGTGATATTTCAGAATTATTGCTGGCAACATTAAAATTTGGCTTTCAAGCCCTGATATTTGAATGGTCAAAACCCAACATAAGGTAATTTCTATTCCAGCAAAGCTTCTGCAGGTCCTTCTAAGTGTTATATTGGTTTTAGTATTTAATTGAGCCCCTGATTATTCTTCTCCTTGTAGTTTCTTTTCTATCTGTCTCTGTGATTGCCCAGTCAACACCATTACTTAATTGGCTGAAGATCCTAATCCAGCTTTCCTGAAAGGAAAAGCATCATAGACACTGTTGCCAATTATTCCATTATCTCTATTGACAGCCTGGTGTAGTTTGGTGTCCATCAAAGCTCTGACACAAATATCCCATGGGAGACTATTGTCTACGGTTGTAGCATGGTGCTGAGGAGCAGTGATTTTCTATGTCTGCTACCATCGTGTTTGCTGGCTTTGGAAATGTTACCCAATCTCTTGACTTCCCTGCCTGTAAAGTAGGAATAATGTGTTGTTCAGGGAAGGTTAAGAGGGTAAATCCTGTGATGTTCATAAAATGTTACAAGGTCTTTATATTTTTGAGAACATAAATGTAATCAAGAACTAAGTGGAAGTTACGGAGCTGGGTAGGAGTAGAGGTTGTTATTGACTTCATGCTACAGCTGCCTCAGTTTTTCTCTGGTTTTGAAACATTTTGAAATGCCAAAGCCAAAGATTCCAGTATAGCCTGATGTCTACTCTCCTTCTTGCATCATTACGTGGCATTTCAGAATGCAGTAGTATGGTATTTTCCACAATTTCCTAGCCTTTAAGTACTTGACTTCTTAATTTTAATATTCTTTTAATATAAGAAGCTTACTGTATAAGATTTTCAGTTTACAAAATTAAGTTAACCACCTTCCACTCCTCAGGAATGGGGCGTGCTGCCAAAGCTGACATAGCCCATGAACTCTGCACGACCACAAGGTCCCCCTGCTAGGCTCCTGCCAGCTGGGACACTGTCCGTGGGTATGTCCTGACTCCTGTTTTATTTTCCTGGCATCATACATGCCCTTTCCCTATGTATCCTTGTTCATACTCACCTGCTGAGCCCTTTCCTTCTGCAAACTTGTACCTGTTGTCATGGGACATCTCCTATGTACTCTGTGAAGCACATGGGAGTGCAGAATGCAGTTATACAAGCGTGAGTATATGGAGCAAATAGTACAGGTGATGCACAGCTTGTGAACAAAGGAGGAAAGACTAATTTTCCTGTTCTCCATCGCAATAATATGTTTTATTCAGTGACTTTTTGAGGTAGGATCTTAGAAATAATAAACTAGAAAAGCTACTGGTTTTTATTATTATTATTTTAAGGGATTAAATTTTAGTTTTGCAATCCTCTCTGAAATATTTAGTTAGAAAGATTTCTGATTTCAACAAAACCAGTCTTTTTATTCCTCAACATTAAGCAAAAGTACATTGTTCTAACTGTACTGAGGAAACTAATAGCCTTCCAACTGTGCTGCTGCAATACTAGATACTTGCAGTTAAGGCTTGACATTTGGCACACTGCCCCATAAATCCGGCCAGTTCATGACAATGTTTCAGTAAATGCTCAGTACAGATTTGTTTTGAGTTTGGCAGCTGATTTTTCTTAGGCTTTCCTTAGCTCTGTGCAAACTGAATAGCTGCAGAGAGAGAGCCTGAGCATGACTTTGGATGCAATCACTTCTGTCACCAGCTCTGGGCTCTCCAGTAAAGACAGGAAGTACAGACAGAGCCTGATGGTGGTAAGGAAGAAGAGTTTGCCTGGTTGTAAAGCACTGAGCAACAGCACGACAAAGATGGCAGACCCACATTTGGGTCTGCCCAAGCCCAAAGACCTCTAGCAGCCTTTTAGGGGTATGTATTATGAGAGGTACAATGCGTGTGGGGCCCAGTTTCCCCTGACCTCAGTCTCCATGACTCCTACTGGGGGCACTGCAAGCAAGCTTATATTGAAAGCTATGGAGCTGTTTTTAAACGGTTCTTTACGGCAGAGAATAATTAATTAAACAGGTGGTTCCATGAGCGGTGCTACTAATGATGGCTGCGTTCCAGGGTCTCTCTCTCGTGTGGATTTCCAGGCTATAACAAAGGTTGAGCTCATGCTGAGGTCTTTCCCTCAATGAGGGAATTAATAGGGCCTCCCTCCCTCTCTCTACTCTGCTGCCTATTTTCATGAAACTTGTAGGTACTTAATTCCTGTCAAACCTCTATGCCTCCGTCACACTTGGTCAAAATTGATCGACGATTTTGAAACTTCCTGGGGACAGAGGGAATAAACAAAGAGAGAGAAACAGATGCATGAGGAACATGGCAGGAGAAAATCTGTTCTCTAAAGTCAGAATTATTGCCCAAGATTGGAAGGGCAAATTGCTCTTTGTTTGCCCCTTTGGCCATACTGGAGGGTAGTAATAAGCAAGAGATCTATGCTAGTAGTGAGGCTGTCCATACAGTTTTGGTGTCTATGTTTTAAAAAGATGTCAACCTTTGTAAGAGGAACAAGAATCACTGAAAAGTCCTTTAAGAATTGGTTAAAAAGTCCAACAGAAATATTGATAGATCTCCACTTTATTTTCTCTAAGCATGAGCTATACTACAACTTATAAGTAAATTCACAAGGACGATATACTGGCTATTAAGGGGATTTTCAGTCTTGCAAAACTGCTCTTGTTGAACACAAGTTAGACATGTAAGCCAAACATTGACCTTAGAAATAATGTGCCATACATCTGTATGGGATTCTCCATATTCTGACAACTTCAGATCAACACTGGACACTCTTCTGAAAAACTGGTCTAGCTAGGTACAGAAAATTGAATCGATTACACAGGGATATATGACATCCTTTGGCCTTTGTTATACACCAAATCAGAGTAGACGATCTAAGAGCCTAATCTGACCTTAAAACTTGCTTGAATGCTAAAACTTGCTTTCTTGAACCGCTGGTTCTGGGAAAGAGATGACCCTGCCACTTCTCCCTCCCAAAATTGTTACAAGGCTATTTCATTAGCAAATCAGTTGATAGAGAAATTGCAATGCTATGAAATACTTGATGAGAAGAAAAGTCAAAATTTTATTAAAAGCAAATATGACACGTTTTCCTTTTGTGGTTTGATATTTTCCAGAATCACCAGATGGCGCCAATGCAGATCACCCTATAAGCAATGTTTTCACAGGGTATTGGAACATCTACATCTCCCAAGCCCAGGTTAGTGTGCAAACAAAAGTGGGCAACTTCTGAAAATTTCTTGTGGGGATTATAGGTGTTAGATTCTGGGCAAGTGCTCGGTACTAACATGGCGCAATTCTTTTCCAGAAGATATGCCACTAATGCAGTTGGTATTCTTTGACTTAAATCTTTCTTAAAGGCTACCAATAAGATAGATAGATGCAAAACCATTTTTTGTCAGAAATTACTTTTCTCATTCTTTTCAGTATCATATTTTAGTTTGGAATTCAGAAGCACATCATGTGGCAATAACAATCTTAGTGCATCTGTCAATTTGTGCTTGAAATAGAAACCTCTGTTGCTGTTTTGCCATGGACAACCAAGATATTTTTGCTGTTGTTGTTATTCTACTGATTTTGTTCATCTGGAGTGTATAGGATAAGAAACAATGACATTTAGTCACCTTTATTTGTCCTTCTTTACTATTTAGGACACAGCTATAAACAAGCAATGAACCTTCCTTCTCAATAGGAATCTTTCTTGCACATGTCCCAAAACACAACCTGAAGACAAATGTACTCTTTTAAAAAGAAACAGGTGATATATGTTGTGAGCTTGTTTAGATACCAGTCAGAACACCATGTTGCTGCAAACCTGTGAATCGCTCCCTTTCTCTTTGCAATATGATAATGTTACTGATGATGATAATAATAATAATTCAGAATTTTTTCTGGCACCTTTTTGCAAATTATTACCTCTATTTTCTAGTTCCCACTCTAAATGAACAGGAAATTAGAAGAACTGAGTCTCAGCACTTTTCCCCCATCAGGTTCTGAATTTGCTAGCAGTTTCCCTTGAAGTGAAAATGGCATTTCTTTCACATGAAGGTGATGATGAAGTGATAGAAACAGCAAGCAAGGAACACTGAGAAAGAACTTAGGAGGGAACAAATAAGTGGTAAGAGTTTGAATGCAGAGGTGACGTAATTGGTACCATCTACAGAACTCATATGCTCAGCCCATGTTTTTGGCATGGTCTGACATTTCTCTCCAATTTTCTCATCCCATTTCCATCAGTTTTTCATGCTATGTTAGATGTGAGGAAGCAAGACCAACTTCATAGAGCCCAAACGTCTTCTTGGATGACAAGCCTGGAAACAGGCAAAAAAAGAAAAAATTTAAAAAAAATATAAAATAAATAAAAAAAAAAGAGGAGGTGGAATCACATACAATACTTCTAATGGTCCAAGGGGTTCTACCTAGTCTCATTCAAAAAAGAGAAATACAGAAAAGCTTATCATTTCTGTGATATAGCTACTTAATACCATAAGAGAAACGGTTTATGCTGGTATACCTGCCTCTTCTGACTGGAACAAACTAGAGGAATTTCATTTCTCTCGGTACGTTTGGACCTGGGAGTATATATGGAGGATGCTGCTCTGCAGAACTCGAGTCTGAAGAGGTTCTTTTTTGAGACATTTAAAACAAACAACAACAAGCTCTTGCCACGCTCCCAGACTACCGCCTGACCAGGATGGGGCTCTTATGTGTTATACATGTTAAACATCTCCTATTCAGAGCTAACTTTGACTTTGTGCCCTGGGCCAGGTGAAAAGACTTTTCCAAATAAGAATAAGAAATAAAAAGACACAAACAAACAAACAAAAAACCAACCAAACCACAAGAAGCAAATCATAAATTGCAATTTCTACAAGAGGACGTTTCTGTGGCCTGCGTTATTGTGCATTTTAAAAAATAGCTTTCTTTACAACAATTTACAAAAATGCTTAAGGAAAAGTGGGGAAAAGAGTTCTTTTATGGGTATTTTATCCCTTTTTGTCTGCTCTTGTAGTCGACTTTTTGGCAAAATACTGCATCTTCAGCCAGGAGAAGTTGGCGAAGCACAAAAGGGCTTTTGAAGCGGTAAGTGTAAATTCAGACTTCTTTTCTTTTCTTTCTTCCTTTTTTTTCTCTCTCCCTCTCCCCTCTCCTCCTGTGTCTGTAGACAGTTAAGCAGAAATAATAAGCACCATTGCTTGCAGTACACGTCCCATGAATTACGCTGACATCAAATGTAACTTTAGAATGGAGGCACGCTTTATTCTTTTCGACGAACTGTTCCCCTATCCATTCTTTATTTACATGTCGTGAGCCTAAGCGCTGCACAGCCAGTCAGAACACACACACAAGAGGGGGGAGAAAAAAGGAGGCCATTAAACAAATTAAAAGGGATGGGGATGACTAATACAGTACTCTTGGAATCTGCAATTTGATTAGTCTGAGTTTAATACACAAAAGCAGCGCCGAAGCAGGAGGGGAGTCGAAGTGCTCTTTAATAACCTTCTACAATTAAATTATGGTGATGAATTTAACTATTCTGTGCTTCTAAAGGGGTCTTATTATCTGATTGACTCTGAAAGAAAGTCAGTATTTAACCAGGGTTCTTGAGTCCGGCTTTTGGAAGACATACAGTAGTTTTATGCATTAACAACTATTTTTTGTTGTTGTTACATGCCTCTTCCCATTTGAATTCATCTGTGATTTGAGAAAGATGGCTCTTAGGGTTATTCCCACTGCTTTTGATGGAAGTGTATGCTAGCCCTTCTACTGTACTGCCCAGAGAGTTAAAATGAAAATTGCATGGTTGGATTTATCTCCTTTCTTTATATTTGCTTGTAATTTGTAATTTTCATTTATAATTTTAGGCTACTTCCCTCTGTGGGCCCTCTCCATTGTCTAACAATGCATCATTCACATGTAGGCAATGTGTAAAGTATGTGGGGATCTTTGAAAAAGACTTTTGCCATTAAATTACAGTAATATCATTCCACAGCTTATCCTGACTTCTGGTTTTCACTCTATCCTTACACTTACATGTTTTTACAAATGCTGAAGGTGGACTAAGATGTTTCACATACAAAATATGACTGGAAAGGGGAATTGAATGCATTCCTTAAAATAGTGTATTTCTTTTCTTTCTTACTAGCCAGTGTATCTCTTTCATTTTTTTTTATAATCTTTGACAGAGAGAGAGAAAGAGACAGAGACCTCATGATTAGTCTGATGTTGAAATTAGAGAGATGATTTTATTCAAAATAGAGGCATAAGATAGAGGCAGAATCCTATGTTCCAGCTCTTACTTCTAATGGCCAAAATGCTAGAGCTCCTTTGGAGAGTTTGATCTGAATATTTGGAGAGGATCTAGGCTGAGGGGATGAAAAGAGAGAATTATGCAGAGTGCTGACTATTCAGCTAGGGCCTTATTCTGATACCTATTTTCATGCTAAGTCGTATCTTTCTCTGCCAGTAGTTTCTCTGAAAAAAAAAAAAAAAAGAAAAAAGAAAAAAGAGAGAGATACTATTTCTGGTGCTAAAATACTGTGCTATTTCTATTTGAATGAGGCTGCTATATCCAGCCCTCGTTTTATTCCTGTGTATGGTGCCCAAGCAGGAGGCTTGGTGTCTCTGCTTCACCGTGCCAGCTGATGGCCCTGGAACCAGTGCCCTGGCACGGCCAAGGGGCAATGCTGACCCCGGCTGCCTGCACAGTATCCGCACGTGGGGCCACATTTAGAGGTCTTCATTCAGCTCTTGCGCAGCTGGCCGGCTCCGGTGAATGAGGCTGGAGTGTAATTTAGATCTCTGTCACCGTGCAGAACAGGGAAGGGGCTCTGCCCGTCTTGCTCTGTGTTCCCTGCAGATCCCCTGCTCACTGGTAGGTGAGAAAGAGTGGGTCTGAGGGGCTGCTTGCTCACATTTTGTGGCATTTTGCAGTGCTGTTATTTCCCGAGAACGTGTGAGGACAACTTACAGTGGTGTGCAACTATGGGATAGCTCACTGTGGATAGCAAAGGAGCAGCTAATGCAGTCAAGGAGTGCACAGTTTAAGCCAGCAGCGAGTGCAAAGTGCAGGTTACATCTCTGGCAACCTGATGAGAGGTGCCCTGAATGGCTTAGAGGGGTTTTAAAATTGTTCTAATTTGTGTTGACTACCCCCAGGAAATGTAAAAGTGTGTGAAGATGGTCACTACAACAAAGACAAGGCTATATCCCTTCCTTTCTGCCAGGGCTGCCTGCACACCCTGTAGAGAGGATGTGAGTGCCTACACAGTACTGTTGGCAGGGTGGTTCCCTCTATCACCTATACCAAGCAAGTTTCTTCACTCTGAGGGCTCCTCTGGCCCTTGTCAGACACTGGGGGGTCTCAGCACAGTGAGTCTGTGTGCTGTAGGTTCCCCCTCTTTGCTCCTGCTCATGGCACTTGGGATGCTGAACTGCTGTTGGCCAAGTTCCTGGACACCGGTGGTCTCTATAGCTCTGTTAAGCAAGATAGAGCCATGAACAGTTTATGTGCATTCAGAGGATCTTCTCTTTATCTTTTGGCCATGATTTTTACTCAGGGTGATCTATTTTCACTTCTCTGAAAGGTCAGTTAAGACTAAGTACTTTAGACCAAAGGCATTGGAAGAAAAACTGTATTCGTGTTTTGATATTGCATTTGTTTAGTCTTAAATGTAAAACACTTCATTTTGTTTATTAGATCATGGCAGAAACATCCTTGAGAGACAAAGATGACACTCAAATATGATGTCACTTTTTAACAATATGACTACCAGAGGTTTAAGAGACTTGATTTTTATCAGCAACTTTAATACTACTTGAGTAGTAAAAAAAACACCCATCATAAATAGCATCCTTGTCTCATGCTTGGTGAAATGGGCAGCACACTGCATGAAACACAGGGATGCTGGGCTAAGTAACGCTTCCTTTAAGAAGATTGTGCTCCCAAATTAACTTGTTCCGATGCTAAGCATAGCAGAAACAGTGCTGCTGCTAAGCAGAACAATTGCTTTTCCTTTGTAGTCTGCCTGCTGGTTTGTTCAGGCCTGCTTTGTGTTCAGCCTTGGCTGGGTCTGGGACAGTGGTTCAATAACTGTGAAGCTCTGTGTTTAGATCCTAGCCAAATCAGTGACACACAAAATCAGGGCAGGCAGTGAATCCCCAATGTGCCAGGTTTGGGAAATCAGCCCCTTGAATAGATGAGCCAATATCCTGTATTTATTTTGCTGTTTTCTGTACCCATTTCTCTTGCATCTGGGTATTTAATACGTGTTTCCAACCAGCAACACATCAGCCTTAAATTAAATTCCCTACTATGGATAGCAAAAACCAGACCCTTCCTTCCCTGTGCTGTTCCAGCTCCGTAGCAGTCACCCAACACAAGACCACACTCCCCTAAGCCCCCTCCCTCTTCTCTCCCTCCCCAAAAGCAATTTTTAAATGCTTGACTGAAAGCAGTATTTGAATGAGGATTTCAGATACGGACTCAGGCTTGCTCTTTAGCTCACCGTGAGAGAACAGGGCAGAGTAAATGGTCTTTTTTGCAGTGAGACCAATTGCAGTGAGCACGCTGTCTGTAATTAACTTCAGTACTAGCTAGGTAAAGAAGGGAGAAATGAATCAGACGTACCTAAAATGAGCATAGTAGGACTAAATATTAAGAAAAAAGTTTAGAACGGGGGAGAATTTTAACAAAAAGATAAATGAGGACTTCTACCTCTTTACCCTTAGACAGCTGTGGTGGAGTGACAGTGCCAAGAATACACATTGTGGAGAAGGAATCAGGAAAACAAGGCACAAATGTGGTGAAATGGCAAGTGAGAAGAAAGAGTTTGACCTCAACAGGTATCCTGCCCTTTCCCAGCCTGCTGCCAGCCTTGGGGGTGTGCTGAGCACTGTTCACTCCTGTGGACATTGTACAAAGGAGACCTTGGATCTGGTCCTTGCTTTCCATGTCATACAATTTCTTCTGTGAGCTGTTTGGCCTCCATCTGAAAGCTGTTGTGTTTGCTTCCTCCACGCTGATTAACAGGCTTTTCAAGACCTGAACTGCTTTAGTCGTAAGAAATCTGTATCTGATTTCCAGATTATGTTGGGTTTTGTGCTAACATTGCCCACTCATTTAGCTTGTTCCTTTTTCTGTCTGCTTACCTTGGAGATACTTATTAAGGCCATAGTGCTCCAGCTCAGCTGTGGTATTGTGAGGTTCACCAAAGTAAGCCTTTTCAGTCTCCCTCATGCTCCTCTCATCACCCTGAGCCTGCTCCACGTCGACTATCTCCATCTGTACTGGAGGCAGGGGAGCCTAGAGTCATGGTTGAGGACAGGGTAGTGGTTTCATTGGCAAGGCCCCTGTCCAACAGCACCAAAGAGATGTGAGCAGGGCATGCCCACCGACAGTCACCAGGGTCAGTTGCAGCTCAGTGATTGCAAACACATCCATAGCAATGAGGCAGGTCTGAGGTCAAGCCAAGAAGTCAGTCCACAGGTCAGGGTCAACAATGTAGCTCAGGCAGGGACCAAGGGCAAGCGTAGGAGCTTAAACACAGCTCCTGAGACAATGAGTCAAGGCCCTGATGAGGCGCCTCACAGCCCATTCCATGGCAGTCTGATCAGTAAGGTTATTCAACTGTGCCATATCAACACTGACCTGCACTGGAACAGCCCAGCCCCCAGGAACAGGGGGACTCTGGCAGTCTGGAAGGGGGTTAACCAGACCTTCAGCCATCAACACAAATAAAGGTTACTTACTAGTGATTCACTACTGGAAATATTGCCCCGATGGACCTTACATCACATTTTTCACATCTGCATTGTATTTCTGGTTCATACTACTCTCTTGCTTTGTCGATCTCACATGAACTTCCACCTATTCTGTCACCCGAAGTACGTGCCTTTGGACATCCACCTGAACTTTGCCCCTCCAGCCCTCAATAACTTTCAATCCTGTGAGAGACTCTAATCCTTCTCACCTGAATCTGGTGTTGCTGACCAGGAAGAAGAAAGGAACTAAAGGGTTCTTTCATCCTGTGAATATTTCTGACTGGCAAATCTGTGACTCACTATGATCTAGATGTCCTTATTTCTTCTGTTTATCTCTATTTCCTTCCATGCTCTTCTTTTCTCTTTTCCTCTCAACCTACTCTTTTAAAGATGGAATAGTTATAATTGTGGGAGTCACTTTTCATTCAGAACTTTGCTTTTGGAATTCCATTTAGATGCTGATTCATATAATTCAGGCTGTGCTTTTAAGAAAATGTGCTAATTAGTAAGACTTCTGTCTTTTAAATAATAGTGGGGACACTTAGTTGAGTTGTGTTTGAAGTAATGAAGGTGGAAGACCCTTTGTAAGAAGTGTAAAATTATCACAATTTACTTTAAAGAAAACAAGCTTGTCCTTTCAAGAAAATGAGATTAGTACTGAAATTTCAACTGTTGATGACATGGATCATTGCTTCTGGGAGGTTGTCATCTGGCAGGCTAGCAGTTTTGAATACAGTGAACATTTGTGTGAACATTTACTTCCATGTTTCTGATCTTTTGAAAGCTTTGGATGAGACGAATTTGGACATTGACATTTTTCTCAGGTGAGATGACACTGAAAAACTGCTGGGACCTTCTGCTTGTTGGGAACACTTGCAAGAAGCAGAAATATTTGATTTCCCAGGATAAATATTTGTGAAACCTGACAAAACTCACATCGTTTTATATCACATAGGTTATGAAAGGCGTGTATTTTTGTGTGTGTTTAAGAGAGAGAAGTTGAATCTGTAAAACTAAGTACAGCAATACACCAACCCTTCTACTTTCCTATTCACCTCAACACAAGACCATGACATGCTCACAAGACTTCCATTTTTAGGTGGTCTGCTTAAGACATTTGTACGTTTGGAGCTGGCAAGCTGATCCCAGCTGTTTCCTAAATCCCCCTGCAGTTACTCTCTTTCCATGATATTTTGCTGAAAAGACAGTCTTTACCAAGATTGTGAAAGGCAGTGAGGTGACTGGATATGAAGAAGGGACTGTGTTTTCCAGTCACACAGTTACATCAGCTTCCAAACTGACAAATGAGCTTACTCAAACAACGAGACCTTTGTGGCAGAGTCTAACAAAAGCCTTAGTCCCTAATGTGCTGGCAGGCCCAGATCATCTGTGTGCAAATGACCCTGTGGTGCTGCCAGTGTCAGAAAGACCTGTGTCAACCTGTGGTCTGAAGGCTGTTTGCCCAAATTTGTCTAGGTGGGGAGGGCAGCTCTGTGCAGTTTTCTTCTCTTTCAAATTTCTAAGAGGAATGTCCTTGTGCTAATTACAACAACTCTTCTTATTTCTTGGAGCCCTGCCTTGTTCACTGCATGTCTTGCTTGTGCACAGAGAGCAGGCAGAGTTCATGGGGGCACTGCATGGTCCACCAAGTATTCACTGGTGTAGGGTACCCCTGCTGAAGAGAAAACTGTGGAGAATTTTGACTTCTCACTTTTTTAAGGTAAAAACGTATCAGAGCAGAAGGTGACCTGTACAAAGGTGTCAGAGCCATTCATCAAACTGTACAGTGTGCTTTCTCCAGCCCTACTCAACACTTACTATGTAACAAATTCATTAACAGTGGAGAGGAATGTAAACCTATAGTGAGAACCTGAGCTCATTACCATTAAGTAATTCTTATAATCTTTTCCTTTCTGCTACTGTATTTTCTCTGTCAAGAGTTTGGGAAGTGCACTGGTAGTCAACCATCAAAATATTTATTGGCTTGAGCAGAAAGGGGTACTGGCCTTGCATGCAGGTTCTCAAAGCAGTGAATGAAGGAATTGATGTAATGGGATGTGACAGCTTCTCCGTTGTTGATTTTCAGTACTGAACCTAAAGTGCAAACTACTGCCTGGGAAGATGTTGAATGGGGACAGAGAGGGACAAGAAGATGCAAATCCTCAGATCACATGATGGCAGAGCAGTTACGTGCTACTTGCATATATAACTTGCACTTTTCCCCCCTAATTTTATCTCATATAATAATATTATTCAGCACTCAAAGTGAGTCAGAGATATTCCTCAGAATAGGAAGTCAACTCCATTAAGGAAACTTTATGGACATATTTAAAGCTGACAACAGGGTCTTAACATTATTTGTTGATAAAATATAATGGGAGCGACTTCACCCTGGACAGGATCTTGAGAATCTTTTCCATTTCCTGATGATCTCATTCTTGTGTGTGAAGATAAGTCGCATGTTGCGAGAGAGGGCTACCCTTGTGCATCTGTGCTGCAAATCACAGTTCCCTGATGATTCTCCCCCAGTGCCTCAACACATCTGTGTTCTGACATGCCTGAAGTTGCTGTTTCTGTGTGCATAAAACAAATGAAAAAAATCCTTGTTGCTAAGCTACCAACCTCTGGAAGATAAACTTTAAGCAAAGGTTACAACCTGCTGCTTAGCAAAGCTCTAGTTTTGAAAATCCATCACTCCAACACTTTCTTCCAGCTCCGTCTGATCGTTTCCCCTGAAAATATCTGTCACTGCTGGCACAAGACCACTCACCTGCCGGGAAGGCCACAGTGTGCATTGCCTTTGGGGCTGCCTGCTGAGGTGGACTACAGAGCAGGCAGCAGGGAGTGCCGATAGTGCAAAGCTGTCACCTCCCTTCCTCCCTCCCTCCTGCCTCTCTTCTTGCTGCCTTTCACTTTTCTTGGAGGGGAGGCACAAAAGGAAACTCCACTTTTCAAGATTGTTCAGTTTGCATCAGGCCGAAATGTGTTTTCGACTGAACAATCACTTTCTGTGCAGACAGTGACAGCTCAATTGGTCCAAGGAGGGGGGCGAGAGGGGGTGCTAAGGTTTTCTTTCACTTCTTGTAGCGTTGGACCATGTCAAATGAGACAGTTGAAACAACACCCGGTTTGTTTGTTCCATGGCCTAGGCTGGGGTGTGAAATATTAGGACAGCAGCAAAGCGTTTGCGTCTCTCCACAGCTGGAGAACACCTCCCACGCAGCTCCTGCCTCTCTTCTTATTCAGTGGGGACCTGCAGAGCACCTTTCCCTGGATAAAGGCTCCCTTGGGTGCCAGGTTTCTAGCCTTAGACTCTCCTTTGAGTATCTGAACACATCAAAGGCATATTTGAAGAGCTTTGTTAAGGTCTCACCCTTACAAGTTTCTTACCTGGGATATAAAGTTGATTGAAGTAGGATGCTCAGGTTTCAGGTTATCCCTGAGACTATTCTTTCACTCTAGGCTTCCTTTCCATGCTTCTTTCCCTTAATGCTATTACTACATTATGGTCTTGACTGAACCACAAGCATAAACCAGGGCACCTGGTGTACTTCGGAGCAGGGGAGGGAATCCACAACTTTGTGGTTATAAGCACGGAATACTTTCATTTTTCCATCTCAATCTCTCTCATTCCTCATAAAACACAAACTATGGTCTTTTTGGCCAATTTCTGCATTACAGAAATGGTGATAATATCCTTTTCCTAGACAAGATTTTCCTAGTTTGTGAATGAGACCTGCTTTAACATGGAGTGAGGTTGCTTGTTTTTTGTAAATTGCCATTGCTAATTATTTTGGGAGGTTCTAACCACCAGCAGAGGCTGACAAAAGTCTCTAAGAGGTCGGTCCTGCCCCTACTTAAGCTCTTCTTCAGGAAAGCCTTCTTGTCTATCCCTATAGTGACAAAACGTTGATCTCAGCTCTGCTCTAACTCCTGGAGAACCAGGAAACAGAGGAGTGAGCTCAAACTTTAAAGAAAGCTCACAATACTAAACCATGTCCTAGGCAAACTGTGGAATCTTAAGATGGAATGTTTTATATCAATGCTATAAGGAGCATATATAAATCAGTGTGTCTGACTAAGACAGATGAGACTGACAGAGCTTCAAGTACAAGAGAACATGCTGTCAGTGTGAAGAGATTTTCTTCACTGGTCACACTGACTTATCTTAATTCATGCAAACCTCTAAATAGGATGTGTAAAGATCTGTGGTTCAGAGGGAGTTAACCCAGCTAAGCACGAAGCAAAACCAGCCCAGAAATTCAACAGCTTTGTTAAAAGGTGGACAGCCTGTGTCTTGTTGGGGATAGGGTGTATGGATTCAAGAGCAGCACTGCCCAGAGTGTGGATAGGTTGCTCCCAAACCCATGCTGGCTGGTGTAGGTTGTGACACAGTGGAACAAGTGGATATAGCAGTTCAGGTCTCCATCAGCTGTGGGATCTCTGCACTGACCCCTGTTTTGCAATGCAAACATGACTGTTATCTATGTCACTTAGATATTTCAAATCTAGTAATAGTGCAGCAGATTATAGCAATGTCTTTTCCCTCCAAAATCTGGATGCTCCTCAGACAGGTAAGCATTGAAGCTCTATGACAGGACTTATGCTGTTTATTTCAGGATGCCCTGAGTTCTTCTAGATTATCAGACATCAGGTTGTTGGACTCTCTTCCCCTGCTAGGTGCTGTGGCCAGGCCAATTAGATTTAGAGAAGACCTTGAAAGTTTTGTTAAGAGACAAGAATGGCACCTTCTGAAGACTGAGAAAGCTTGGAGGAAAGGAGTGGAGAGGAGAGGAGAGGAGAGGAGTATTAGACAGGCAAACATCAGGAAATGCACAGGAGATGTCTCTGACTCTACTGGAGGTAACACTCTGTGGGAGAGCTGAGGTAACCCACCCCCTCCCCCCCAAAAAAGTAACTGTCTTATACGTGAATGACATTCAAGTAAAAAGGATTGATTTGCATAAAGGAGGCTGAAAAACACATCAATTCTTGCTTCTTCANTCAACAGCTTTGTTAAAAGGTGGACAGCCTGTGTCTTGTTGGGGATAGGGTGTATGGATTCAAGAGCAGCACTGCCCAGAGTGTGGATAGGTTGCTCCCAAACCCATGCTGGCTGGTGTAGGTTGTGACACAGTGGAACAAGTGGATATAGCAGTTCAGGTCTCCATCAGCTGTGGGATCTCTGCACTGACCCCTGTTTTGCAATGCAAACATGACTGTTATCTATGTCACTTAGATATTTCAAATCTAGTAATAGTGCAGCAGATTATAGCAATGTCTTTTCCCTCCAAAATCTGGATGCTCCTCAGACAGGTAAGCATTGAAGCTCTATGACAGGACTTATGCTGTTTATTTCAGGATGCCCTGAGTTCTTCTAGATTATCAGACATCAGGTTGTTGGACTCTCTTCCCCTGCTAGGTGCTGTGGCCAGGCCAATTAGATTTAGAGAAGACCTTGAAAGTTTTGTTAAGAGACAAGAATGGCACCTTCTGAAGACTGAGNACATCAATTCTTGCTTCTTCAAATCTTTTTTTCTGTCTTCATGTCTTCTTAAGAAGATCATAAATCCATTTAGACTGTGCAATTCCTAGACATATCTGATACATCCTCTCACTGAGAAACCTAATGAACATTAGTATCTCCCTAGAAAGACTGTAGAGTTTACAGTATGTGTTAGCTCAGTATAATGGTAAGTCATATATAGACATCAACTCCCTACTTTCAGCAGTACTTTTTATTCACATGATTTTTGAATTTTCAAAGTTATTCTTCTGCTGTTACTCTGTTGTGTTAAGTATTGGGGAATGACTAATTGGTGAAGAAACTAGTATGGAGAAAAAAAAAAAAAAGCTAAACTGCCGTGCTTTTGTGCTCAGTGAAGGGAGAGAGGGAGAGGTTTTGAGGGTTTCCCTCAGCTTGAAAAATGAAAGCAGAGCTTAACTGCGTTGTCAAAACCACACTTCTGAGACACTGGAGCTCTGCCCAGAGGCAACTGGCTAAATTTCTGAAAACTAATATTATGTGTGTCTTTCCAGGCTGATACTGATGAAGATGGGTACTTGAACCACTGGCAAGTTTTGATGGCCTTGAAAGAAGTTGCTCCTTCAGAAGCACTGAATTGTAGTGTAAGTAAAGCAAACAGATCTATTCCTGGAAAGGTGTGAGAAGACATGGCAAACATTTCCTGTATTCATAGCTTCATCATTTATTTGTGCTATTTGATTGGTCAAAGCTCACCTTAAATAAAGGAAAACAACCTGACCAGCAGCAGCACTGGAACATATGTGAGATATTTCTTTATCAAACAATTCCATACAAAATCCAACTAATAAATGAAATAACATGATTTACTTTTTCTTCAGTTTTGAAAGTAACAGTAGTGTTAAAGGTCCAAAAAGCCTGGGGACAAATCAAGGCTCTGAAAAAAGGAGAAAGCCAGAGGTCAGCAGTTGAAATGAGGGTTTCCCCTTGGTTCTTATACAGGCATTTTTGGCTGAGTAGTTGTGACAGAACCAAGAGACCACACTAAAGGTGCAGTCTACTCATGCTACACAATGTTACGTCTTTGCATAGATATTTTTTCTGTTTTTCAATTGTTAGCTACATTTTGAAAATTGACAGGGAATTTGGGATCTGTCCTGTTTTGGTCAGCCAACTTGGCATAATGTAGAAGAGTCAGTGTAAATATAACTGTAGGAGATGTTACTCATTAGGCAACTGAAACCACTAGACAAGATAAAAGTATGTGAAATACTCTGTGGATTTATTTTCAGACCAAGCCAGTCTCCCTTTACAGCAACTCTATCTCTGTGTTAGTTATTTTTATTTACTTCCTACAACACAGACATTTGATTGTATGTAGATATTTTGCAGATGCTCAAGTATCAGCAAGTTTTCTGAGTTTCATGGTAGTGCTTGAAAGATTTTTACATCCAGCATTAAAATGTTTGGCTTTTCAAAAGACTCTGGTGTGTAGCTGATGTACATCAGTGGAGCTGTGCCAGCTTCCTCCAGCTGAGACTTTGACCCTTCACTGCTGGCCTTTTTGCAGTTCTCTTATCGTGATCCTGTTTGAACCATCCAGACATACAGCACAAACTGTTAATGCAGAAAACCGGTACTAGGAAATACAGACATCAAGAAAAAGAAGTATAAAAACCTCCGTGTTTTAATCCAAACCTTACAAAGGCGTTGTTTCTTTGGGCACTTTCTTTGAAAAGACTACCATTTCAAACAAAACAGAAGGAAATTAGTAGGAAGTGATTATGGAGACAGGAAATCTGAAAGCCATGAAACTGTAAATAAAGTGTTACTTGTACTACTGTACTGGGTGCCCTGCTTTGCATTCCCAGCACGAAATGTTAGACAAGGCTTTAGCACTAGAGTAGAGACCAAGTTATTTGGTTGTTTAAAAAGAAAAGAGAAAAGAGAAAAGAGAAGAAAAGAGAAAAGAGAGAAGAGAGAAGAGAAGAGAAGAGAAGAGAAGAGAAGAGAAGAGAAGAGAAGAGAAGAGAAGAGAAGAGAAGAGAAGAGAGAAGAGAAAATAAGAGAAGAGAAGAGAAGAGAGAAGAGAAAAGAAGAGAAGAGGAAAGAAGAAAAGAAAAGAAAAAAGAAAAGAAAAGAAAAGAAGAGAAAAGAAAAGAAAAGAAAAGAAAAGAAAAGAAAAGAAAAGAAAAGAAAAGAAAAGAAAAGAAAAGAAAAGAAAAGAAAAGA